>JABJVR010005295.1:0-13696 GCA_025773905.1 Chitala chitala | reverse complement strand
AGGGGGGATTATGGTGTGGGGTTGTTTTTCAGGGGTTGGGCTTGGCCCCTTAGTTCCAGTGAAAGGAACTCTTAAGGTGTCAGCATACCAAGACATTTTGAACAATTTCATGCTCCCAACTTTGTGGGAACAGTTTGGGGATGGGCCCTTCCTTTTCCAACATGATTGTGTACCAGTGCACAAAGCAAGGTCCATAAAGACATGGATGTCCGAGTTTGGGGTGGAGGAACTTGACTGGCCTGCAGTCCTGACCTCAACCCAACAGAACACCTTTGAGATGAGTTAGAGCAGAGACTGCAAGCCAGGCCTTCTCGTCCAACATCAGTGCCTGACCTCACAAATTCGCTTCTGGACGAATGGTCAAACATTCCCAATGACACACACCTAAACCTTGTGGGCAGGCTTCCCAGAAGAGCTGAAGCTGTTATAGCTGCAAACGGTGGGCCAACTCAATATTGAACCCTTCTGACTAAGACTGGGATGCCATTAAATTTCACATGTGTATAAAGATAGGTGTCCCAATACTTTTGGCAATAACATGTATACGTGTGCATGCATGTCCTCTGTGTTGAGCTGATGTGGTGAATCCTGTCTTGCATATTGTGCTATCTGTACTGGGCACCAGAATGCCCACGACACTAAACTGTTTAAGGACTTTGGCGGAATTAACAACTGAACTAGTGTGCTCCTCCATTTTCCCACTGAGAAACACAGTTGCTGCACAAGAATTTAAGCATGTCACTGAGATGCGAGTTCCAGAGCCAACAACACAAAGGTGGAGATGCTGTTACTACGAGAGTCAGATTTCATGTTCTCTTGGCACGCAAGGCTTCCATCTTGCACATGCGCAAACTCAAGCAGTGCACCAAATTCAAAATCCACACCAATGAGCTACGGTGAAAGAAAATTAAAAGCCGCTCCCACAAAAATAATAATGTTTAACTTTCCTTCAAACCTTAAACTTTGGCTGTAGAGGTTTTTTATGGACAAATACAAATCCATTTGCGGGAGAGTATAAATTTAAGTGTGGGAAAGTGTACACATGAAATATTTAATGAAAATAAATATTTTAATAGATGCATGTTATTGCTCTTATGCTTATGTCATCTTTTTAAAATGCTTCCATCACAATCGCTTATAGCAATAAAGTATTGTGTTTAAGGTGGGAAAAGCCTTTACTGAGCCTACAGAGCTAAAATATAGTTACGTCAAACCCTCGAGCCATATCCCATCATTTGCACCAGACAAATTACTTTCAGATAAAAACCGTGTAACCCAAGTCTTCAATTCACAGGTGCACCCAGAGGAAGTTTTCTAATAATAAAAAAAGAAATCGTGTTTGCCTATAATGTTCATATATATCCTGTAGGTGGCGACAGAGCTGCAGACTTTTACATCCATGATTCTTTGCTGTGTCTGCCTGAGAAGCTCATTTGATGTAAGCAAATTTAGACTGAAAGCAGTGTCGTTATTATAAAATAACTATCCAAGACCAACAGCTGACACAAAACTGGTTACCTTAAAGACACAATTCAAGAAGGTGAAGAGGAAGACCCCCTCAGGCTCACCTCACCATCGATGTACCTTTCCAGACAGATGGCACAGTCAGAGACGGAGCTGCTGCAGAGGGAATCAGAGGCTGCACCGCTGCTCTGTCTCTGCCCTTTGACCCTGGCTTTGGATTTGAAGTGTTGTGTCTCCATTTTCTGCAGTGTCTGTGCAGCCATCCTGTTCATCACACTCTGTGAAGCATATGGGTTTTATTATCATGCATCATTGCACGATAGCGGTCAAGTAGCACAATAATATTAAAGGGTTGGATGATAGAAACAGTGCATGTGGCAGTGGCAGTTGTTTCTCAATAGTAGAAGTTCACCATGAAACCCAGCTAATTTATCAGTGGATCCTTTATCAGTGGATACTCATAACTCCTAACTAACCTAGCAGCAGTTTCAGTTGTTACTAAACCACAGATGTTTACAGGGCTGTTTCTGTCAATTTTGGTGCCCCAGGCAAGACCTTCATTGGCACCCCCCACATTATTTTGTAAGCTTCACCGTTTATTGGGGGTTTGGGGGTGGTGTGTAATTGAATGGCTTTCCAAGTGAGCCCATTTCCAAAATTGCAGACTGGGGACTTCAAATGTATTTTTCAGTAAAAAAAAACCCAAATATGTCTTGTTAACCTAAGATGCCAAAAAATGAGGGGTTGGAGAGTCACCTGGGCTCTCCGCTGCTTCAGCTTGATCTTCACGAGGAGAAGGATGCAGATGAAGGACACCACTACGAATAAGGCTAGGAAAACACCCATGTCAAAAGACTCTGAGGGCTGCTGTGGTAAAGAATACACAAGAAGGGACAGAATGCAATTGCCTTATAGCTGTGCCGTGTTTCAAACTGCAGAATGACATGCAAACTAACAGGTCAGATTAACACTGGCAGTGTAGAAGATTTCAGATGTAGCAAAACAGACTTCACATCTGAATTCAAGGTTTAGATTATTGTCCCTGCAAACAGAGGTGTGTCCAGACCTTCCTACCAACTGTCTGCTTCATATAATTTTTTTCCATTATGACACACAGAAATGCTACACAGCTGTCATACAAAGTCAAAGTGGTTTTTATTGTCATTTCATCCATATACAGTGCGTACAGTACACAGTAAAATGAAATAACGTTCCTCTAGGACCCTGGTGCTACATATAACAACATATAGCTGGACGAGATACACATATCTAAAGTTAACTAAAAAAGAAACCCTAACTACATAAAGTGCACGAGTGCAAAAGATGTGCAAACAGTGCAAATACATGCCACAAGACAAAATGTACGAGACAGACAGTGCACCGACTAATATATTTAAGGTGCAGCTATGTGTTACAGCACACTGACACAGGGTACTGACACAGGGTACTGATACAGCACACTGATGCAGCACACTGATGCAGCATACTCACACAGAATACTGATACAGCACACTGATGCAGCGTACTGACACAGGGTACTGATACAGCACACTGATACAGCACACTGACACAGGGTACTGATACAGCACACTGACACAGCACACTGATACAGCACACTGATACAGGGTACTGATACAGCACACTGACACAGGGTACTGATACAGCACACTGATACAGGGTACTGATACAGCACACTGACACAGCACACTGATACAGCACACTGATGCAGTGTACTGACATAGGGTACTGATACAGCACACTGATACAGCACACTGATGCAGTGTACTGACACAGGGTACTGATACAGCACACTGATACAGAGTACTGACACAGGGTACTGATACAGCACACTGACACAGGGTACTGATACAGGGTACTGATACAGCACACTGATACAGCACACTGATACAGAGTACTGATACAGGGTACTGATACAGCACACTGATGCAGCATACTGACACAGGGTACTGATACAGCACACTGATACAGCACACTGATGCAGTGTACTGACACAGGGTACTGATAGTATAAACAAGATAGGCTATACAATGTGTGCAGTGATATTAGAGAAAACAAAGGTAGACAATTTAGAAGTTAAAACACATATAAACCATATCCACATGATACAGATGTGTTTTGTCTGGACAGACACCAATCTGGATAAACGTATAAAGAATCAGCTACTGCTGTTGTGTACGATAAAGAGAAAGGGGATGCCATACCCAAGGGGGCCAGTGTTGGATTCTTGCTCGGGCAACTTTCTGCCTATTGACGATGTTCATCAGCTTTGCAGCATCTCCGCCTTTGACAAACACAACGGGCCTCTGCAGGGGGGTGTCAGAGCCCCGATCCAGCTGAAATCAAACAGGACTGAGATGTGACATTTACACTTTTGGCTATACACTTGCAGCCAGAAGTTTGGTCACACCCAATTGAATGTCTGTTTAACCTGGAACAAAGAGTGTAGGAAACACAGCAAACACTCAGCATATGTGGGAGTTCCTTCGACACCGTTTCCCTCTGACAAGGCACGTCCAAACTTTTGACTGAGAGTGTAGAAGGTAAATAACATTCGCTTACTGAATTTGAAGATTTTTATGATGTAAAGCAAGAAATCGAGATAAATAATGACACATTCTTCCATTTTATATTTGATGTAATATCTAACAAAAAATCAAAAGTAAAGGATAAATAATTAAGAAATGTAATAAATCCTGCAGTAGTATCACAGTAGCCTGATTGCATTACAGCACCATATTTGCTGAGGCTGTATTCAGAATTAACTACATTCAAAATCACATGCAAAGGTAAGCACTACACACATACCTTCAATTAAAATGATTCTGATTATCCCTAAATAAATATCAGCTCTTCCAGTAAGATTCCTTTAAAACTTTCATGCTTTTCCGGTTATTGTACTGGGATAGCCATCAGCTAGAGGGAGCTGGCAAAGTGTCTACAGGATCTTGTTTTTGAAGGTACTGATTAGGAGGGGGTATAACAAATATAAATGGTATGGGTTGTTCTCTGTTATGCAACTATGACATAAGCTGTTAACAGCACAAGGACAAAACCTATGGGGCTAGCAAGAGGCCTGAAGAGATCAACAAGGAGCTACTGACCACTCTACTCATGAGACAAACTTGTTTATAGGGCATGTATATATATATGTATACACACACATATACACACACACACACACATACACACACACACACACAAACAATACTATCACTCCCAACCATGTGGAGGAAATGCCTTATTGCCTGCTGAGAAAAAAGTTAAACGTTTTGGCGTTAAATCAATAACGTATATTTGATGCAAAGAGAACAATCCAAAAAACATCTTGTCTGTAAAATATGGTGGTGGCAATGTGATGTTTCAAATATAAAGCTGCAGATATTTTGGCAAATAAACCTGCTGGCATCTGAAAAAGAATTACTCTTTCCAAAATGATATTGATCTACAGCACGTATCCAAGTCAGTTAAGGAATGGCTCCAGAAAACATAGATCAATGTCTTGGCAGAATCGAAGCTCAGACATGAATTCCACACAAAACCTTTGGAATGACCTAAAATGGGTTGTGAACAGGGGCAGAAATCTCATTTCACTCTTGCGGGAGACAATAAACAGAAATATTTCCTAAGAGCTATTCCTGAGGTGGACACAAATGACATAGTTTGGTTTACAGTGACATACTAGTGGGGACAACACTTTGGAAGTGGGGGACATGTCCCCCCGTCCCCCTTCCTCCCCAGGATTATCACCTATGTATGAACAGATATCCTGCAGCATGAAGAAGCTTGAACTTAGTTAATAAGTTAGATAAAATTGCAACATTGCAAAATCCATATATGCAAAGCAGACAGAGACTCACTGCTGCTTTAACAAGTGCACAAGGTGCTTCCATTAAGTATGAGCTGGGGGGGTGGTGCAAATTGTGAAAATAGGGTGCTGTTGGTTCTTAGGATTAAATAAATTTTCCTAATAATTATGCTTTGAAGTTTGTTGGTTGCAAGGTTACGATAAACTTGAGAAATGGATTTATCACACAGACATTATAGTCACCAGAACATTGTTTGTGTGTACAAGCCTTTTTAATCTGAGTGACATGAACATACATAATTTTTAAAAAATTGTTATAGTACCAATTAAATTTACAAATTGTGCTTGTCTGCCATTAAACATTTAAATCTGTTAAAACCAGGTGCTTACCAGAACACGTAAGGTTTACATACAAATATGTAAATATTATTTACAACAGAATTTCCATATTTTGAAATGTTAACTTTGTAAACTTGGGAGCTGACTCACTTAACTGCAGTGACACATATGTACATCACAAGGTGAGAAAGACAGTAAACAGCTTTCACAGAGGGGTATTGCAAAGCTTGAAAATTGGGACCAGACATCTCAGAGTAGGAGGACGATAAACACACGTGCAGAATCTTGCTGGCGACTGCATTTACCCCCTCTGCCACGTCAGCTCTTCATGTCAAACCCTTTAATTCTGCCTATTGATGATTGCACCATCTTGTTTTTAAAGATTCTTGTCTCTATTGATTGTTTGGCTTTCTCATAACGTTCCCGCTGAGTCGCCAAGTGGCTGAAGGGTGTGCTAATGGCTCCCAAGGGCATAAAGCCTTGTTTCTGCCACACTAAGTAGGCCTCTGCAGAGTCAAAGGTGGTGAGTCAATCTCACATTAGCATCTGGGACTCACTTTGCTGTATGGCTGACACAGCGGACTGACCTGATCAATAGCACCTGGGTCCTCGGACACGTCCAGGATGACAGCGGTGGCACCCCGCTGGACAGCTCTCTGTGCCTGAAGGGACAGCACGTTTTAGCAACTTGTGTAAAAAAACGTATGTCCCCACACCCAAAGCAGCAGCTACACATCAAGGATTTGAACAGCAGCACAGGCTAACATGCTTGACTTTATCCTAACAACACAGTGCTCTCATGATCAGTTTGAATGCTATAAAGTTCTGGGTTGTGTAATAAAATCAAAGGTATAAAGCAATTAGAACTACCAATGTTATCAGCCAGTACAGTGGAAAACACAGTCTTATTTAAAAATGAAAAATTCTTACTATCAGGCTGCCATAGTTTAAATTCTCTAACATACAGTGGAACGTCAATGAAAGCATGACTCTTTTATATACAGGTGTGTAAAGAAAGACAGACAGAGACACAAGAAGGTGTGCTAGTTGGAAATTTCATTTGAACATCACTCCAAGTTATATTTATAAGAGATGAAATTGTCCTGGTTGATACAGGAGTTCGCCAGTTGTAATGTTGATTTTTGACCTCTCATTTTTTAATATCGTTTAAATGGCTGAGGAAACGGTCAGAAACACAGGTGTCACAAGGCCAAGATAATTAGCCCATTTTCCCAGTACCACAGCAAACCTCACTGCCTGACGTTACTTAATATCACAGCGTCGGCCACAAGGCCTGATGAATCACAGCCTTTAGAAATGAGTTGCTGTAGATGCAGAAAAGTGGCACAAACTAAAATCAGTATCTATGCACGCCTGCCTCTGAGTATCTTCCTGCCTCAGATGCTGCTGCAAAGCAGATTCTTTTGGGTTAAATTTTCCAACTCAACAACAGCACAAGCGCAAATGGACACGCGCAGTTAAGCCAGTAAGATGTTCTGCAGTAATATCCCGTAAACTCCCTAAAACATTCTTACATACACGCTGTGTCTCAGATGGCCATAATCAATCATGGTGTGGCATACTGAGAAAATAAGTTACAAGTTGGAAATTTAATTTGAACATCACTGCAAATTATATTAATAAGAGATGAAATTGTCCTGGTTGATACAGGAATTCACCAGTTGTAACATTCGTTTTTGACCGTTCATTTTTTTAATATAGTTTGAATGGCTGAGGATACAACAGTCAGAAAGCATGTTGGCCAAGAAGAGATATATATATATATATACAAGGGCATATAAAAAGTGCAACAAATATTTGGCCACTCAAAATGCATTTTAGCGTATCTTAAAATCTCACTTATCACATCATCGTGTTCAAATAAATTAAACTTTAACCATTTAGAATACTTTCTGTGCGCAAACCACGTCTCTGAAAAAAAATGAGGAAAATCTAACCACATGTTCAATTTGTTTTTAATGAACTGTTCAAAGAACCATGAATCAATCATCCATTTACATTCTAAAAATACATAATTAAAAACAACAGAATAATTTCCCTTTGGACATCCTCGTTTGTAGTCATTTCCACATTCTGGCATTTCATCACACTTAACTGAAGGGGCTGTACCACCTGAATGCAGCATAAACATCTGGCTGATATTTGACTGTGTGACTGTTAGCTCATGCTATTTACCAAGTACAAATTTTTAACAGAAGTTTAATGGCACTATAATCAGGTCTCTGTTCTGTTCTGACAGGCAGGATTTCACATGTGAAGCATGTTGTTATTTGCCTCCCCTGCTTATAATATATTATTTATTACGCTGTCTGACTGGGGTACTCTGAGCTGGTATAACATGTTGACCCAACACCGCAATCCCAGCACTGCAGTCTGTGTGCCAACATCCTACATACCCTGTGTGGGGTAAAGCATGTGGTGTTTGGCATTTCCTCCTGCATTCTGGGGCTACTGGTCCCTCTGGGGCTCTGCAGCACCCTCTCAAGCTCTCAGAACATTCTAGTGAGTTACTGAACTCTTGCTCCATATAGCACAGCTGGAAGATCAGCGCTACAGATGAACTGAAACAAGATATTGTGACTGAAACAGAACAACATGTTTTATTCACTTTAAATCACAGAACTAGATCAAAGGCACCATTCCAAAGTTCACTTGGAGAACAAGTTGAATGAGACCACGCTGCTTTGCTTCCCAGTAGAGGGGGAGGAAATTCGATCATATGCTTTGGACGGCTATACCTAAACATTAGGATGTAAAGAATCCCAGAGTCAGGCATAATGACAGCAGGCAGGGTATGCGGATTATTCTCATTATGTAAAGCTTCTAAAACACACATCTCTGCCTGCTCTAAAGTGGTCTTCACCTTTGTTTGTCCACAAGAAACACCCACATTTATTTACTAGAAGGTTCAGTTCAGAGTAAGAAAGGGATTTATTTTAATGAGTGTATAGCCAATTTAGGTATGCCGTAGATTCAAAAGTTCTCTCACTAAATGATGTTCACTGTGGAGCAGTAAGAAAAAATTCTGTTAGCCGCCAGGGATGTGAGAGCACATCTGTATGATCCACCACATCAGATCAATGAATAGAACCTTTGCGCTTCAACACCTTGTGGGTTCAGATCTGCCTCTTGGCATTGAGTGTGTGAAGTTAACGTGTTCTAAAAGTGTAGATGTGGGTTGATTCCTGGTGCTCTGATTCTCTTCCTCAATCTCAACACATGTGGGTTAGACGACCTACATCGTGATTTGCCCCTGTTACCCTGCAAAGAATAAATAGTTGGAGGATGACAGTGTGTGAAATGCCAGTGAAATGAACAGAACATGATTGCTGATTAGTACAGAATGACCTGAGTTCATTTTGTGAGATTAGAGAATTTCTCTAATGTCATAAAACACACTCAGGTCAGTCTGGTCCGGTCAGCTGTAACCTTATAGCTCAGTATGGGCAGTGTTTGAAGCACATTTAATAGCAAAACCATGGATAATATTGTGCTATTATTATTATTATTATTATTATTGTGCTACACTGACTGACTGACTACAAAGTCCCCAAACTATTTAAACAAACAGCCAATTCACTATGATCAAGTACAGATGTGCTAGTAACTCACTTTCTCCCACCTAAAAATTATCCATAATCCAAGAAATTGAACCATGTTTTGTAAAATAATCACATTACATTCACAGTTTCATGAAGAAAAAAAATCCCTTCCCAGCTTGCAATGTTCTCAAGAAAATATAAGCAATGGGAGCCTGGTGGCTCAAGGGGTAGACCCTCAGGTCGGAATGCAGCAGTCTACCGGACCAAATCCCAGCACAGCCAAGTGTGTCCTTGAGCAAGACCCTCAGCGCTAGCTCCCTGGGTGCCACATGGGCTGGCAGCCCACTGCTCCCCTCAGGGGATGGGTTAACTGCAGAGGAGCAATTGCCCTCTGGGATTAATAAAGTACAATAAATCTAAAATTGTGAACTGAACATGTGCAATGCAGGACCCAGAAGGATTTATTTTACTATTCTAAATAGCTTTAATATTTAAGACAATCCCAATTTTAATGAAGTATTTTACACACTGTCTTGAGTCTGTAATGTTACACTTCAGTTAACATGAACAGGGCAGGGTCTATTAATTAGTCCTTGCCAAATGGGACTTCCTGTAACTTTGTACATTGTAAGAAGGGAAGAAAAACTAAAGGAGACCCAGTGAGCAAAGCCTGTCCACCTTTACATGTGTAGGCAAAAGTGTGGAACAGCCCTACAAAGGCAGGCATCCTACATGAGATGCACATCTTGAATAGTTCACTGTGTTCAAACATCTGAGTGTTTCAAGAACTCAATCAGCATTCATTACCAATTAAAATTGTTGCTACACAACTATTTAAAACACATTTAAGTTGTTTGAAGTTGCAAATGTTTCGAGTTATTACTCAAACAACCCACCCCTCCCCAAATACACACACACACACACACACACACACGGATGAATTCTATGTTGGTAAACCAACATTAAATTCTACAGAATATAGGAGTTTGTTGCTAATTAAAGAATTTAAACAAAGGGTTTGTCCTCAATTTTGTTAAAAGAATAGACAGTAATTACCAGTATATAAACAGTGTGGTATTAGATTTCGTCTCTTGTTTTTTGCTATTTCTAAACTGGAGTGATGTACTTATTAAAAGAATATATTGAAGCAAACATTGATCATACTAACCAACTTAGAATACACTGGCAGATACCACTTAGAATCTTTGCTATTACATAAATTTATTCAATTTAATATTGTGTTTGTATGGAAAGAAATGATTCACAAGGTTGCAAATTCACCGCATGTTTTTTAGCTGAACTATCACAAGATTCTTAAGACTGCAGGAAACAAAGAGCTTCTTTGTACTCTCTCGTCCATCCATTTAACTCCCCCTATTGAAATACTTGAAGGTCAGACAGAATATCACTCTTACTCCCTTTGATCAAGCAGAGTACATGAGATGTCTGGAGGAAAAAAAAAGTGGTAGACCATCTGTGGACTAATCAACACAACATCTTTATATCTCAGTGAGTAAATTTTTTTTTTCCGGGAAATCTTAACACATTGTATTTTTTAGCACCACCTATTTGCGTAAAAAATTAAAATAATTTATTTTATTTCATACGTCAAGGGTTTTCAAGCAGACTTTTTGATCTATAGCGGCAAAGTGGTAAAGATTTGTGAACTACATGTTCTTTTGACATTCAGCTTAAACCCTTGCCCATCATATGTGTTTGTAGCTCAAAAACGCAAAAACGTTCTGTCTTGCTTTTCTGATTTCTTGCTGTGTCAACCTATGGCCAGCCCAGATGGATCACAATACCTATTTAGGAGGTAGGAGTGGGGGAGGCAAGGCAGAGAGCTTAGGCAGTAGCAGTCTTGAAAAGAAAATGCCATAGAATCAGGGGCCACCGGTAGTGGGGTCTCATCTTCAAAGCTCCCCAGCATACAAAGGATGAGCCTCACGGCAAGTCATACAGAAAGGGCTTCTACTGCTGTGCCCAGAGACTTAACCCAGTCATGCTGGAACTTGACCGTTCATTTCAAAAAGCCAAACTGTTACAAGGACTGGTTTTTTTTGTTTGTTTTTCTGCTGACGGAGCCAGAGCAGTCTTTTCAAATCAGAACAAATGAGAATTCCGCCCCCTCTGAGTTGTCTTCTACTCGGCAGCAGGTGATATGTCACCTAACCAAACTGCACATGCCCCTCATCTGCAACCATAGCCCCCCTGCCTTCACCTTCTTTGCATAATGTCATCTCTATCGAGGCTTCCAGTGAAGAGCGACATTGTGACACAAGGAATGGGAAGGGGGAGGGGCAGGGAGGCCATCGCTAGGCTCAAAGGAAAATAAAGTGGAAGCAACTCAGAAAAGACAAGGTAACAGTGTCGCACACGGAACCTCTAATGTGACCGTGCCCCATTTGGAGCTGTGCCAAATTGTGCCTAGAGATAACTGATACAGCTTTGAGAAAATAAAAGATAAAAAGTTACTATCTACACTATTACCTTGATTGTAATGACACATAACAATTTTCCATAAAAATACACTCATTATAAATAGTGCATAAAGGCCTGGCTCTAGTATGTTGACTGGCAGCCATTATAATGCTTCCAACCATGTCTGTAGAGGTGTAGAGGGGTAAGTAAACTGGCTCCTTACCTTTCCCAGGACTGTGAGACAGTTTGGGTCCAGTTCAGGCTGTTCCAGCTTGACCACTCCCACCCAGCCATATTCATAGAGATCCTCCTCATTGTTAGCTTTGCATAGGCCCAGTGGGTGCATCTGGAAGATCCCAGAAAGCAATTAAGGTCTCACACATCTGCCCCTTTGAAACCTGCACACGTACCAAATGTCACACAGCTGAATTGCTAGTGGGCTGCCGAAAGACTGCCCAACAAAGCAGTGTCATCTGTCACCTTTCCTCGACAAAGGTGAGGTCATGGATCAATTTACTTAATACTCTCCTATAACGTTCCACAATCACTTCAAAAGTGTAATAGATATCCAACCTACTGTAAAACAAACCACTTAATGAACTGCAAATTCACTTCACTCTGGGGGGCCTGGTTTCTGTTTCCGGAAAGAATATTGTCTCATTGCCCTGAAAGTGACAGCTCCATAAATGGTGTCATTTTCCCCAAATTAGTCTCGTAGATCTCAGTCAACAAGTTAAAATGTGACTTAATTTTTCCGTATAATGCACTTTTAAATGAAGTTGGTTACTCTGACATGTTTAACAAGTAAATATGTATGCTACATGATAGGTTGCCTTTACCTTAAGGATCAACATAAAATAAAGATGTAGTATTTGAACAACAGAATATGATTTCAGTAGAAAGATTTGAAAGCATACCTCATACCTTCACAAACTAACAGACACAATGATGGTAAATTACACACAGAATAAACGTTTATCCTTTCATTCAAAACACACCTGTTTCAGTTTCCCACAGACCAGCAGAAAGGACCTGGTGTCTTTTGGGAATGTTAGCTTTAACAAAACTAATTCGCACCTATTAACCCTGACACGCCCATCATTGCCGAACCAAAGATCCACACCAGCCTCTGACCCTACAGGCAACAGCCTCATTAGTTGCAGCTCCATAGTAACCAACAACAATGTAGGTGTACAGCTACTATAGCACTGATAACAGATCTCCTTGACAACAGAAATTTCCTGTAGTGTGTTTTCGCAGTCATAAACACTTCCTGGAAAGTAGCTTTATGTACATAATTTGCCTTGATGACCTATGATTTGCTCAGTAATTTGGTTTGCATCCAGTTGACTGTGAAAAAATGCTAAACATCACATCTTCCATTAGCCACTTTGTGCAAATTGGACTGGATTGCTACAAACAACAAACCATACTGCCGGTTAAGGTGTGTGGATGGTCGGAAGGGAAGTGGCTGGCTGATTAATCTGGACCATAAGGAGCCCCAGGAGACACCCCCTCAAGAAACACAGACCTCTGATTTGTGACCTCTTCTCACAGGAACCAGAACTCCTGGAACTGGACTGCAACAACGGCATAGCAGTGATCAGACGGATCCTTGTATTTTTTTGTGTGGGACTTAAGCATTTTCCATAATCTTCCCCGGACCCACTAATCACCCAAAGGGACAACTTGTCAGGGCCAGAGACGCCGAGTTTCCAGTACAGACCCAAACACAGACACCACAAACCAAGTTCGGGATTTCAAAGATTTGCTTAACACTACTGGCAAGAGAAAACAGTGACACAAAGGATTGTGAATGTAGGTAACAAAGGATCTTTGCTATGGGGCTGCTAGAGTTTGTATTATTTGCTAACCCCTCTCTAAACTTTCTCCTCATGCATGTGGTTACCTGGTGCTCGCCTTGGCACCATCTGAGCGGGATGCCTTCGTAGAGCGGCTGACTCCAAACGTATCCGCTTGGACGAAGCTCCGCCAGAAGGACACCAAAGGCCTATGAGATCGGCTTCAGCACCAGGAGCAAAGGAGGACTTATTTTGTACTATTTATATAAAATTACCTGGAA
>JABJVR010005294.1:0-13697 GCA_025773905.1 Chitala chitala | reverse complement strand
CGCCCGCCCCCCCCCTGGGGCCCCGCCCCCGCCCCCCCCCCACCCCCCCCCCCCCGGGCCCGGGGCGCCGGGGGCCCGCGGGGGCCGGGGGGGGGGGCCACAGGTCAGAAGGAACAATTTTTGAATGGTGATCTTTGTTAATGAATGACTGTCAGGGTCTTGTGTTGGATGCTGATCTACTGTTTAGGCACTGCCACTGTGTTCTTGTGTACATTCTACTACAACACACCTTTGGTAAACAAGGTGTTCTGAAGCGTGTGCCTCTGGTCTTACATAAGAGTTGTCTACAGAGGCTGATGATCATTACAGTACAGCCAACAAGGCATCCTGGCCATCAATAGCTCTGTTCAGTCCACACATCTAAGCACGGAACAAACATGGGAGCGTGTCAAGGCTACGTGGACAGGTGGAGCTCTAGGTAAGGCTAGCTGGGCATTTACTATACACACCTTAACACATGTCAGTGTCACGTTCAACATGCAAGCCCTGAAGCCAGGGTCCTACTGGGGTACTCTTAGAGAAAGCAAACCCCTATACTATCCATAACCTCAGCTGTATAAAAGTGCTCAATATAGATGTTTCAAAACAACAATGTTGGGAACCTATCAAGCAGTTATCTGGTTGACTGGTTTTAATGGAAATTTAGTTAAAATGGCAGCCTGTGAAAGTACTAGCAAAGAAGAAACATACACATCCAACATACAATTACGTAAAGGTTAAAAGGATCAAAAACAGCAACCAATTCACAACCACAACACAAGTACAGAGACAAAATGTTGTTGTAGCCAAAAGGTTACTGGATCCCACTTTTGATTGTTTCCACACTGCCACATTAGTAGGATCCCTGGTGTGTAACTAAACTAGAAAGCTGACATATGGACATAGGGGAGAATATTCATAGGTACAGCATGCAGCTTGCACTGGAATCATGTCAATTTCAAACTTCACCCTTGACTCACATCAGTTTTCACCTCCAGGAGATCTTTTCAGCAGACACTGGTCAGGTTAACAATCTCTTCTTAGCTGCCTGGGGACATGGTTCAAGGCCTTGTTGGGTGAACCGTGACCAGGCCGTTTAGCGTGTCCCGATGGGAATTATGTGCCCTGCTATTGGGTTTCTAGCTGCAGGTTACATGTGAGCGCCAGTGTTTACAGCTCCTGCTGACGTGGGCATGAACAGGAGCGTGCAGCCAAAATCCACGATGCCGTTGGTCGGCACAGCGAACAAGGATTCCAGAGTGCTATCCTTAGTCATGCTGAGATCCTGAGGCAGCCTGGATTTATTCAGAGCAGTGCAGCACAAACTGGCAATGGAGGGACCGTATGTCATGAGCAGAGCATGTGGTATCACTATGAACTAAAAACACCCCCCACTGATACCAGCTTCCTTACTTGCAGGAGCCTCCCCCAACAGGGTGCTGCTGGACTGCTGATCCAGCCACACTCAAGGCCCCTTTTGATAAAAACAGCTCACAACCAATTAAGGAGATGAGAATGACACAAGGGACTATGATTCAAAAACACTGACGTTTGCTGTCTTCGCCTGTGTGTTTTACAGGTGTTTTCTGTCTCCAAGCATTCATCTTAAATAAATTTAGGAAAGGGTGAAAGAAAAGCAAAACCATGTTGCTTTGGCAAAATAAATGAATAATTAAATATTGTCAATCTGTACTGGAAAGTAGTCCAATCAAATTGTGACAATAAAATTACCTGCACCCACAAAATGTAGGCAATTCCAAAGCTAAGGCCCTCCTATAAAATATGATAGGTCCTATGGGTTAAACTAAAATTTGGGGAAGATTATAAAAGGATCTTACAACTCTCTCAGGGGGTGCGATGGCAGTTGGGGAAGGTGGGCTGAGATGGAACATCACTGAACATTCTGCTAGCTTGATGCTAGCAGCTGGGTGACAGGGCAGTACCCATTCATCACAGCAGGTGCCAGCAAACCCAGCACCTTGCCATGTCCAGGGGACAGGACTGAATTAACTAGAGAAAACAAATGACTCCATCGTCACATCTTGATCACCGAGCCGTGTCACCCGACACAAGCAGCAACACTGGAGCATGACACTCATGGGTCACAGGAGAAACAGTCAAACCAAAGGTCAGAACAGTTGAGCTGTTGTATGATTACACCAGTATCTAACTAGACTGCAATTACCAATTTGTAATGATTAAATTTAGAGCTGAAAGCAAATCGTGGGAAGGTTTGGCAACATGCTGTGGATACATCTACAACGCGAGGCAACGGTAGTCAAGGAGAGTGTACAATGCTGCTCCTTCATGCCGGGGGTAATCCAATCTCTGAGTTCAGGATTAAACCAACAATAATAAAGAGATCTCCAAAACCCACGGGGCTCTGGCAAATGCCGGAGAACCAAACGACGAGGCACGTCAAAAATAATTAACACAATCCGTCAAATGAGGCCTTTTATGTGACCGAAGAAAACAAGGTCATCAGAAAAACCATGTGAACATGACAAAAAACAACATGAGGCATTATACCAAAGTACAGATGAGACAACCGAGTCCTCCAAAAAACAGATGGAGGGGGGCCTTTTTTGAGGACCAAGCAGAAGCAACCAGGTGCCATGACTGACAGTTACTGTACTTTCACAAATATAGCACAAGCAGAAATATAACTCCTGGCAAAGGTGTCATGCATTAAAAAAAAAAAAAAAAACCCAAATAAGGGTAACACGCACATGAATATAACAAACCATTTCTGCCAAATTATCACCAATAAGCAGTTATAACAACTGTGGACTTAAACATTACATTAATAGTAAAGTATCAAACATTTAATTGCAATACACTTACTGGACAACACTTTCGCTGAAAAACACTGGGCTATACTGGCTTGACTTAACTAAACTCCCATATAGTAACTAACATTTCGGTAAATAAGTAGTTAAACATGCTAAATGAATAATACAGCACTATACGGAAAACAGGATGCAAAAAAACATCCAACACAACTAAATATATTAAATAAACAATCACATGTACCTCCCAGCATGCTTTGTGCTGCTTACAAGGTAATTGAACATAGTGCCAATTTTGCTACAGTATGCATTTTATTTAAATTTTATTTATTTCCTTTTAACTTATTTTTAAATTGCACAATAATCTTTATTAAATTTAATTAACTTGAACAATTTGTAAATATAGGACTCATATTTACTTTCACAGGCTTTACCAGTTTCATGTCAGAGCGAAGTTTGTACACAACCGATTTGAAGTCATTGCTTGCACTGAGCATATAGACAATTGACAAAGTGGCAGCTGCCCACAATCCCCCCCTCCCCTCAACTGGAGAGACATTTGTTAGAAAGTGGAAGAAAGTTAAATATGAACTTGGATTAATTCAGACAAATGTGCTACATGGCCATATTTTGAAGACGACTTCATGAAATGAATGAGTGCCAGAACATATCAACTGTGGCAAGTCATCCGAAAGCACAAAAACAGCTCTGGATAAAGGAATGAGAAACCTCTAGATGCAGTCCTGGAAATGTTCAATGACGATGGATGTTCTGACTTGAATTTGAAGTGTAAGGTTTGCCTCATAATCAAAACGCACCAATCAGACCGCCCCTTTCAGGAGGGTGACGGGGATGTCTGCAGTGTGGTTGGTGGTATCACCTCCCCTGGCGATGTGCTTTAACAGTACATGAGTCTGGGTGCTTACAGCACCACTGTGAATGAAGAGCAACAGTTTCAGCTTCATCAGCGTCATCATTGTCTCCACTGACATCATACAGCACGTCTTGGTTACAATTATTGCATAAGGCACACATGAATATAACACGCAGGGCAGCTGTGCGGATGCTAAAAGAGTGCATGACATGAACATTTTGTTTGTGAAAATATGGTATTCTGAAAAACAAGACTATGGAGTCCCTGTGAAACAGTGACCTTAAGAAAGGGAGGGGGTCCTTCACGCCCTCTAAAACAAACTTCAGCATCATTCCTTCTCCACTTCCTGTCTTGTGACAGCACAAGTCTTCAACAGAAGCCGATTTACACGAATAGCTGCTCCTCAGAGGACAAGATGTGCAGTGATGTATGGTTTTGTTTACAGATGTTTCTTCTCATGTTTCTTAGCAACTGAGGTTTCCCCCTCAACCCTTCCACCGACCTACACATCCTCAAACGCCCCTCCCCAGCTCCATCCTGCCCCTATCTCTCTTCACACAGCCCCCCAGCACAGCTGTACGACCCTGTGCTCGACTCCCATGGGAGAAGCGCCCTTTTCCACTATGCCTTCACCAAAAGCAGAGCTTTGATATTCAGATTAATGTCCCACTGCGTCGTGATACTCACTATTAAAAGGGTAAAGAGTGACCTCAGCAGCTATCCAAACAGTGGGATTCTCATCACCAGGGGAAAACTAGCAACACTGTTAGGGGAAAAAGGCAAAGGACAAAGAGGCAAGTGGGCAAGCAGGGGTATAGCAGAGGTTTCTCTTTATCGCTAAGGCCCTACATGCACTGTTCTTACCAGGTAAGACAACAGAGAAGACAACAGGCAAGATTAGTCAATAAACACTGAGTTGTTTCCAAAGGTACTGACATCAGAACACCACTAATTAATGCTGTATCATTTGTTTCTTTAGAGAAACACACGTTGACAAAAACGCCTGCTTCATATAATCCTCCAGCTTCTGCACTGGATATTATATGTCCTACAAGAACAGCAAGAGTTAAAGTCAGCTCAACTGCCAATAATCCTTCAGTCTTAATCCTCTAGACAACCATAAAAACAGCACAAACTCACCATATATTCCAATACAAACTTTCTGCAATATTTACCTTCAAAGTCTTTTCCTAATGGGTTCCTTTTCATTGGCCTCCATCTGCACTTGCTAATATGAGACAAACCTTGACACTTAAAAGAACAGAACACCCTGCCCTCAACATCAGTGTACAGGAATTTGCCGTCATAAAAACAAACTAAAAGTTAGTTTACCAGAGCACTTCTGGATGGACACAAATGAAAACATGGTCCTTGCCTAACCAACTTTACGGGGACAATCACGCACTTCTGTTACACCAGTTTATGCAAACATCCGTTTTCTTACTGGAACTTCACGGTGAGTCCGATCTATGTACCAAGAAAAAAAAACAAAAAACAATACACACGCACGCTTTTAAATGCGTTTCAGCTTCAGGGCGCTGGCATGAACACCTACTGAGTTCTCCTCATCCTCCTCCAGTTCCCTTTGCTGCTCCTGGTGCCTCTTTGCCTTGATGTCCATGGCCTCTGTAATCAGGTCGCGCAGGATGGACACCGGCTTCGCATTCTTGATGAAGGAGTGCTAGAGGAGAGGCAAGGAGATGACAAGAGAGGAAGGAGGCCCACACAGACAATTAGCAACACCGTCATGCAAATCTGGCATGACAAAATCATGTCCTTCACACTTAGAACATTAGTTGGGCTTCACATCTACCTAAATGATGACTGGTGTGCCTCTTATTAAGCAATTAACAAAAGAAGAGCATGAAAGAGCTTGCCCAAAATGTCTGGAGGATCAGAAAGGTCCAGGGTTGCACCTTTGGTGATACACCTCACCAGGTAATACGCTTAGAGAATATGCACATTTAAATATGACTAGAGCATTGCAAAGCTGCCTAGTGTTCCTTCCACATTAGACTGGGTCAGGCTATAGGGTTACCAAAGAAACCGGCAGTTGTTAAAAAGCCAAGCTGCAAAAACCCTGCTCCCGTGCAAGTAAAAACCAACACCATGTAACGACTTTCACGCACGTGTCGGCAACAACAAAAGCAGCCCCAGTCGCAGGCTCTTTTTAATCAGTGCACTGGGCTGAAGCATCCAGAACCTGAATAACTTAATGTCAATTAACATGGATTTTCCTGCCCTGACCAATAGGAACAATGGGTTCTGGAATGGGACAAGAACCTTAAAAATGCCCACACACAAACACGGCTGTGAGGTCAAATCAATGGTCTTCCCAGTCGATACTCCACGTTGTACAAATATCAAAAGCTGCTCAGTTACTTCAGGAGTCCATTAACATATCGCCTAATCAACCCGATCAACAAACATTTTCAGCATTGACTTTAAGGTACTTTTACAGCGAAAACATAATCATACGGAACAAGTAAATTCTAACTTCCACCATGGCTTATACTAACATGTTTGTCTAATTTGCCCCAAAGCAAAAATTTGCATGTGATTTTCACGGTTCCAGGAAACAGTGGCCAAATTCAACACACGGCCTCATTTCACCCACTGGAACACAGGAAAAGTATGAAGTCTGTGACCTGTAAGCTGCAAACACACACACACACACACACACACACACACACACACACACACACACACACACACACACACACACACACACACACAAATCAGATCATCAATCACTTTGGAGCAGGCGGATGTCACAAGATGGTATTGGTTATGAATTGGGTAAAAATTAAAGATTTAATAGACTCAGTTTAACAGCTACAGTTTCAGCTGTTATATTTGTCATACTCTTACAGCATATGAGGGGTGTTTAGAGTAATGCTTATTATTGAGTATTCACAGGGGAAAAGTGAAAGGCCATAAGCACTTGGTCTAAAACTCATACTGATGCCTTGAAGCACTATGTAGCCGTAATGTTAAGAGGGCCAAAGGCAAAATAACTACAAAAAATGCAATATTTTATAGATGCACAGGGACATAAGAATGACTTTAGCCAATTATTCTCAACCAGGTGTATGCAAACCTCCAGGAGCCACTAAAGGCATTCTAGGGGTACAACAACAGGGTGAAGATAAAACAGTGGATTCTGTTTTCAAACTGATGGTAAAACACTTACATTTCTGTAACACTGAGACACTTTGCTGACACCCACAAACCCACCCACTCCCTGGCTGCCTTTCTCTGTTAGTTTTGTTGATAGTGGGTATATTACTTAGACCATGGAAACCATCCTGCTAAACACAGGAACATCTTGAAGTGAACTGGAGTCACTTTACACACTTGCCTCACGCACCGCACGCACGCGCACACACCTGTAAAAGCTGAGTTGCTGTAGCCCTTTGCTCAGGGTTCTTTACCAAGCACTTCTTCACAAAGTCTGTGAAGTCGTCCGTCCACAGCTCAGGCTTGCGGAAGGTTGGAGGCGGGTTCGTGGGAATCATGAAGATGGCCTGGTGAAAGAAAAACAACGGGGAGAACAGGAGAGAGGTGGTCAGAGACCCGAGTCCTCGATGCCCCGGGTGCAGGCAAATAAAGACCCCCACCCCCACCCCTGGCTCAACGGCTCTATCTGACTGTAAATCTGGTGAACAAATTTGAAGGAGTCTAGGATTTCTACCGTGACCGATATCCAGGAAGCCGGTCCATCTGCTACCAATGTAACCACTTCCCATTAAATTTCCTCCTAGCAAAAGGCCAGCGCACTGGGCCCGTCACTCTGAGGTTTTATCCCTCACTGTTCAGCAGGCCCCTGGAGGCCACCTTACCCAGCATGCACCTCCTTCCATCCCATAAGCCTATTTGTTTTTCTCATCTCCACTACAAGAGGCCCAGCAGCTCATTACTCAAATCTGTTATTTAATTTGTTGCTGTTGCTCTTTGGATACTTCTACTGAACAGTTCATATAACAGTTTTATACTTCATCCATTTAAAAGTCAGGATGTGTCAATCCAGGCGGAATGGGTTGCTTGTGCAGCAGTATTGGCCACCACTGGGAATCCACATTAGAAGTTCACAATCTCAGCAACTGTGCCTGAAGTCAAGCAGCACTGGGTCCCTAGAATACACCACTCAGCTGTCAAGATGCTGCAATAAGTGTAAGCAAGACTAACCAACAACAAAAGGACAGTTGTGATCCACAAGGCTCTGCATCAGTAGGGTCCAAAATGAAACCAAATAAACAGTCAATCATTGAATAACTGAAAGAGCGGCAGCACATCCTCTCAGGTCAGCGGTGGTGACAGTGACAAGGTGACCGTTTGTCTGCTGCCTGAGCTGGTGGAGGAGGGCGTAGAGTGAGCAATGTGGACAATTTAGCCCAGACTGCCATCGACAAGTCCTCTTTAATTGGGGCCTTTAGTTTGATCCAAGCCATGACCCTGCCACTGGCCCAGACTGTCAACAACATAATTCAGTGTGTGCGACTGGGCAAGGCAGGGTAGGGCAAGGCAAGGCAGGCCCAGATGATTTCTGTTTTTAGACTGACCTTCACTCTTTGGAATAAATAACATTCTCCGTCACCCTCCAAGCAGAAATGTCTCGCATCTCAGAAATGTTTTTTTTAATCCTTTTTCTTTTCAAATTGTTGATAAGTAAGTACATTCCCTACCCTAAGGACCACACTGAGGTACGCATAGGCCCACAGCAGACCCTCATTTACCTCCGAGACTAAAAGAAAAATCACACTGGGTCCAGCACAGGTGGCCTGGAATCAAGGCTAACCCCTCCCACACACAGAGCAACTATAACTCGGAAAGAGTGCCTAGACATCTGGAGGCTATTTGGGTAGGGATTTTGGGGTGGGGTGAGAGGGGGTGAAAGGTGCAAGGCAAATCCCAGATCTCTTTCCAGTAGTCCTTCATACATCTCCCAGAGAGTACTGTTCGTGTGAGCGGTCATCAGTAGACCAGCAACTGGCGTGCTGTAAAGGCCAGAGAGCCTAAATGAGCCTAATCAGCTCTCGTTATAGACCACGTCTAGCCAGAAGACAAACAAAGGATGATGGAGGCTGGGGGGAATGGGGGGGGTCTGATGCCCAGCAACAACTGACAGACCAGGATGATGGCAAGAGGCACCGACTCTTCCTGTCAGCAACTACTAAGACCAGTAGAGGTCACTGGGAAGGGCCCGACCTGCAACGAGACGGCCAACTTGGAGTACCAGACTCAATACCAGTACAGTATGACCTCATTGCATGTAGACTATTGAAACAATTCCTTTCACACTCAGAAGCAGTTACACTCAATAGATAAATTTCCAAAAACTGTCACAAATCAGGAAGGCGGTAAAATGCAAACTCAGAAACCAAAAAAAAAAAAATACAGTAACAATTTAACAATTTGTCCCACTAAAACACTGTACATGAGGAATACAAGACCCTGGACAATGACTAATTTAGTACAAAAAGCCTCTAATACAGGACAGTAAAGCTGTGGTAAACAAAAAGCAGTTGGACAAACTGAAATATTAAGGTTTTGGCTCACAACACCCTGAAAACACCAGTTTGGTGACTTGGTGATTAAAAATAATAAAATTTAAATTTTGGTGATTAAAAATAATTGACAAGGGGGGGAAAAAAAAAAAAAAAAAAAAAAAAACCCATGACGACTGGCAAGGCTTATATTATCAGTGTTTATCAGTGTCCTCCTCATCATCTTCATAACTCCACAAGGGATTCATTAGGTTTGTACTAGACAGTCTCAGCCATTCGTTCATTGAGAAGGCCACACTAAGCACTGCCGCTGCACTGAAAAAGCAGCCAGTTGACTGTTACAGCATTATTATCAGAGCAAAAACAAAGACACCTGCCTTCATTTAAGCTCTTTTCAACAAATCATTCCCTTATCTCTTGCTGGGTCTACCAGGTTACAATGACCTACGCGTGTACGCAGTGGAAACAATGCAGGGGGAGGAGGGGAGGAGATAGCAACACACACAAAACCCTGTCCGAGAACTGAAGAGCTCCTGTTTACTGTCGATGAGAACTCACCAACACGTCCAAGTTGTGCTGGCCTAAAGTAAGCCTGGTCCTTAAGGATGTAGACCAGAAAGTTTCTGGTTGAAGCCTTCAGAGCAGCGAGCTGTTCAGCAAGGTACAATTAATTTATAAATGCCTGAACTGCTACAGTAAAAACATCCAGCTGTGCAAACTGCAAGCTATTAAAGGTTGGTGCGAAACTAAACCATGTGTATTAGGATAATGCAATCAAACAGTATCCACAGGATAACACTGCATTATATTTTGCAAACAAGGCTTGCATTTTTACATACCTGCAGAGCAAGACGTATACAGGAATAACTGTGTGTAATTGCAATATCCTCTGTTACTAAGTTTTGATTATTGGTTTCATGTGTAGTTTATATTACACTGGAGCCAAAAACCAGTATAATAGTCAAGATAATAAAATAATTCAATTAAGTACAACAATCAAGTCAAACATTTTCTGTCCCTCTGTTTTTTTTTTAACAGCCAATACCCTAATAGGTCAAGGAATAATTTTTAGACTTTTCCCATACTAGTTAATAATTTAGGATATTATTTTTTAAAATCCCTTTGGACAATCTTCTCATCCAAGTTGCATAACCCAGGGGTCACGCTCTTCCAAAAGTTCAACTGCTGGAATGAAGACGCACCAGGAAAAAAAAAAAAAAAAAAAAAAAAAGGGTCAAATCATTTAGTCTTCAGCCAAGTCTATTTAAAAAATAAAAATAAAAAACTCAAGATCACCTGCAAAGGTCAACCAGCTGCACCTAGCACCCTTTGAGCCATAGAACCACACCCTTATCGGCACCGATAATCTTAAATTACCGAAGAAGGTGCTAGCTATCTGAACTAAGATAAAATACGTAAATTACACCTTTACAATACCACTTTCTGTCACCTCAGATTACTATGCACAGCGAGCCCGTGGGGCCGGCGGATAAGTCACACCATAAAGGAAACCTTTGTCCTGGACAGTGAAGGACACCAGATAAACCTGAAGATCCCAGGCAATCAGGGGAATGTGGGGAGAATGCAGAGCATGCAGCAATGCTGAAATCATCTTCAGACGCCACGCATCATCAGACAAGCCACTGTTGTGATGTTAAGTGCTGATATTTAGAAACGGTGGGCTTAAAATGGTACATGCGTACACCCAGGCCAGCAATCTAAGGGCCTGGGTTTTGCAAGCAGACAATTAAACTGTTGTTGCATTTTACTATTAAATTGTCAGGTGACTCTAATTGGATTAATTAAGGCTTCTCATTATATATTGACTGTAAAAGCACAACAACTGGTCAATGAAGATGCTTGAAAGAATTTGCGCATACAGATTGCTGTGAACACTCGGGTCCACGATTCCGGGCCCTTTCATGTAACAGCTGTAAAAGTGGTGTGTACCGTTTTGGTTCTGAGACACATCACATACTGCATGTTATTGTGCCCAACTCCGCCAGACCGTGACGCAGAGCCAGTCATGCAACCATTGCTACTGGTCCCCAGCCACTGGGAGACGGACATGCTGGAAAGACGCATCTGGGATGTTCTGCCTTTTTAGGACCTTCTTCTTATCAGTAGCATCAAAACCCAGAGAGATCCTCCCTGTCCAGTCAGATAAGGCTACTTTTACACCCCTGCCAGCACCCTCCGCCTTATCACAATCTCCACATCGCCCTCAGTACACAAGTCTGTCTGACGCATGGGATCAACTGCTTACGAACACAGGAGGACACACAGGCAGGGGAATAAGCACTTAGCATTAAAATATGAAAACACACCAGTTGGAATAAACAAATGTTGTTCCGGACGTCCTGTTCAGAAACGGCTTGCTACACACATGAGGATCCCCTTTGAGTGGCCTGTACTGATTTCTAAGATTTTAAAATAGCTTGCCCACCCCACCCCCTTTCCTCTGCCTTACTTGGGCTGCAGCGAGAAGGAACAGAATCAAAGAGTGGCCGCTGGCAGGGTACTCAAAGGTTTTTTTTTCCTTTTCAAAACGCAGAGGGATTAAATCACTGCGCCTTGTAATTGAATAAAGGAAATTTTTACTTGAGGTTAATGGCATGACCAGCTGGTTAGTATCAAACTAAGAAATAACTGGGTACAAATTGGTCGCAAGGGAAGCAACAAAAACCGTATGTATTTCAATTGAGACTTAATTGTTTTGTTTAACCACTAAATAGTATCAGTGACCTGAACCATTATGGGGAAGAAAAAAAAAAAAGATGATTTATGAGTATTCTCCAGTGTAATGCTGTAAATCAGTATGCAATTTGACATGCAACTTTGTTTGCTGTTGTTCTGATCTAAATCACCATTAGAGGGCACTCAAGGTAACATTTTCAAGTTAAAAATAATAATTAATGAATAAACAGCATTATCTTATACCCAGCTGCAGCTGCCCTACTGTTAACAGCAGAAAAACCACAATAGTACAAATATACTGCAACAGAAGTTTCAATATAACATATCTATTTAGGGTTTTGAACAAGCTGTGCTATTTCTGAAAGTTCCCCTAGGGTCTTTGTAATAATGAAGCAACATTGCAAATTCTGAGAGGTAGTTAAATGAAGCTGCAACAGAACAGAAAAAAAACAGATGGGAACAGAACAGGCTTCTTGAAGACTGAGGTTGATGGACATTGTTGGTACAGCTCTGCTGCAGCCAAATGAAATGGAGTTTTAAAACATACGAAGACAATGCCATGACAATGTCAACACTGAACAAGTCCTCAAGAGCCTCTACTCCTGATGGTCTGTCCTCTCCACTGACCCCAGAGCAGTTCTTCCCCACACATTTTAACCCTCACGCTTCTTTTTCCACTCAAACTGTGCTTGGCATTTATGAGCCTACGCAATAAATACCAACCCTAAGGACATCCCAGTTCAAAAGGCAACCCATTCTGACCCATATTTTGACTTTGTGTTAGTGGCACGAAGATACTTCCATCCCAGACTACAACGGAAACTTGCACAAGGCTGCCAACAACGGGGCTCCTCCCAGGGGCTCAAACCAGCAACCATCCGGTACGCAGTCCACGTCCTGAACCACTGACACCCTGCTGTAGCGGCTGTATAACAGAGGTTCACCTAACTTCAATTCTTTCTTAAAGGAGGAGCCAGTTTGCATGGATTTAATTTAACACAATCTCCGGAGTGATACAGTGCAATCACACATACTAATGCACGCTGACCGCTCTCCAGCTGTGTACTTATCCAGATCTCCTTCAGAATTTATAAAAGCTCTCATCCACGCAATTAATTCCAAACACGTATAAAATGAACCATTCGTTTTTTAATTATGCTGTTCTTGGGCGCGCATGGACCAAAGGAAGCCGAACACTTTCACGGCAGCCATCAGTGAAGCCCCCCTCAAATGTGCATTCTAAAGACTGGAAAAGAATGCCAAAGCTCCTGATTAGTGAGCTCAGCGAGCAGTATCCTAGGTAACACTGGGCACAAGTAGATGGGGCACGAACCAGTCGCACAGCATTCAGTCACACACCCTCGCTCACAAAAACACATTCTCACACAACCCTGGTGGCATGTCATGACAACACTACCTGTTGAGCCAGTACACCACCATGACATCCAAAACGGATTCATTTAGCCCATACCGCTTCATTCACAGACTAATTGCAGTAGTAATTACACTTGTCGTTATGTTTACACACAAAACCTTATTTGGTCCCTGCAGGATTAGGAGAAATCACAGTTCTGGCCATGTTCCATCAGGCTTTACTACCCTCAGATAGCGGTCGGCATTACCGCGGGATTCCCACAAGTCCGCAGGCCCCAACACAATTTTGTCTGCTGTGCGAGACTCGTTTTCAACATGGTGAGTGGGAGCAGACGGTCAGCCTATCAGTGGGAGCTAAAGTGGACACAAAAAAGACTTAAGAAATCCAAAGAACAAATAGATACATCCATCCATCCATTATCTTAACCGCTTATTCCTGGTGAGGGTCGCGGGGAAACCTGGAGCCCATCCCAGAGC
>JABJVR010005293.1:0-13697 GCA_025773905.1 Chitala chitala | reverse complement strand
TATATATTTTTTTTTACCATTCACAATTATATTACAACGTAAATGTTATTACAAGGAAAAACCATTGATAAAGACAACAGATTTTTGTAATACTGTGAAAAAACACAAATTACGTTGTTCCAAATTATTATGCAGCATGTAGTTTGAAATCGTCCTATAAGTTATAATGAAAACTGTTTGACAGTTAGTCTTCATGTACCTCTGAATGTTTCTCTTTGTGAGCTTTGGTTAGAGGAGGCCAAAATACAGCTTAATGCTTAACTGCCAAGCTCTGGCAGGTTCTGCATGGAGAGGTTCTTGGGACTCTAGAGACACCGGCACTTTCAAATACCTGTTTGGTGATCAACAATGGGTTCTTTTTGCCCTTTAACATTTTGTCTGATGGAAGCTTCTCTTAATAAGCCTTTATCTGAACGGATTCATCTGTGCTCTGAATCACTTGCAAATCTTTTCATGGTTCGATGATTTTACTTTTCATGAAATATCAGTGGTTTTTAAGACACTGCACTATTTCACACTTTTCATCATCAGGCAGTTCATTTTTCTTCCCCATATGGTGACTTCTTTAATAATGTGGAATAAACTTTTTAATTAGGTTTCCCTTTACTTGGAGATCACCTGGTAAACTAAGTAACAACCAGGTAAGACTGATACCATTTATCTAACAATATGTGAGCAATGAAACAAACAAAAGCTAGAATGTTTATTTCACTGAAATTCTACTTATAATAATTTGGAACACAATGTATTCCTACTGCTATATTTGGGGAACAAGAAGACTGACAGGGAGTGTAGCACTTGGCTATGTGGTGTGACTATTTGGTCCTGAATACACAGAAAACAAGAAATTGTGGATTTTTCATGAGCTAACCAGAATCATGACTACAACCTCATCTACATTAATAGGCAGGTGCCCAGTTGCAGGTGCCCAGTTTCATGTTCCTATGTGTCCACATTTCATAAGACCTTCCTTGCACCCTCAGTGGTTTGATTCTGATCAAGAAGGCACTTCGGTGTCTTTATTTCTCGAGAGCATTGACAAAGTCTCACCTATCCTCTCAAACCAAAACATTTGTATAATGAGGTAGAGCAAATGTCCTTTACAAATGTATATTGGCAAAGCATTTCAGAGTCAAAGTTAAATATGACACCGTTTTTTTGTCTGGTTAGTCATTTACATTCACAATATCTGTATAATGACATGATGAGACACTATATTGTAATTAAAGTTTTTATAGAAAATGCAACTGAAATAATTGTAATTTGGAACTTTAGACCAGGTGGTCCAGTACAGTTCCAGAAAGAACTCAAAGAAGAGGCTGTGGCCCTTTGATGATGCTGGCAGTAATCTTCTACAATACACAAGCTGGTGTCACGCTCTGAGAACAGGTTGCCGGTTTCAGGTGGAGACTCTCATTCCTGGCTGAACAAGGCACTAACACTCAAAGTCCAGAGGACCAGTCATTAAGAAGTCAGAGAGCAACTCCCAGTCAGAACAGAAGTATTCTATCCACCGGTGACATTCAAGATGGGAAATAGGAGTATTTTTCTCTTCCTCTGTGGAGAACCCCATAAAGGGCTCAGAATAATCCAGGTCCTGGAATTCTGTAGGCAGCACTGAGAATGTCAGTTTGGTAAGATTCTCTTGTTTTCTTCCTGTCTCTCTGTTGCTACTCTCATAATGTTGACTGTGGGAAGAGTGTGGGCCTGTAGTTTCAAACGATGTCTCATTATTCTGGCGACTGCCTAGTTCTTTCCCAGTTCTCTCTGCACAGTAGACCACAGAACTCACAGGACCTGCAAAGATCTCCTCTGCCTCAGCAGTGATTTTCATTTTTTTCTTGGGGCAGTCATCGGTGGCTCTCATACCTTCTGGTTCCTCTGTCGATGGGTCAGACAGTTTTAGTGAGGCATTGACGTTGTCCATGTCCTCTAACAGTCTCCTGTACTGTTCGGATGTACTGTCGGGCTTCGGCTTTCTTTTTTTATAGGGCTTGTGCATTCCCTTCTTCCTCTGAGTCACCCATGGAGCGCTGCCTGCTGTAGACGCGAAGGTAGTTAAAGACCCAGTTGGGACTATTCCAACGCTGCATGGTCCAGGAGTAAAGATGGCTGATGTGGGCCATGTCAAATGAACGGCTTTTGCAAATCCATGTCTCCATCCATTTTCTACTTTAGTCACTGTATAAAGGAACATGACAATTTACATGTAACAATGCAACACTTGATAAAACAGGTTTGATACTAATCAGCAATTACATTTAAAAAATCAAATACATTTTCAGTATGTAGTTCTGTATAGATTGAGAAAT
This sequence comes from Chitala chitala, assembly GCA_025773905.1. Lineage (NCBI taxonomy): Eukaryota > Metazoa > Chordata > Actinopteri > Osteoglossiformes > Notopteridae > Chitala > Chitala chitala. The sequence continues at coordinate 11,385 of JABJVR010005293.1, read as the reverse complement.
GTATGTCTTTTTAAAATTAGCTACAAAAAGTTCTACTTACCCATGGATCAGTATATGTAATTTCTCTAACGCTTATAGACATGGAATATCGGTAATAAAGCAAAACTACCGAATATGACTGCATACGAGTTAATAGCTTGGACTGGGAACGACTTCTCTAATCTACTGTCTACTAATCATCTCAAATTTATTTATATAGCGCTTAAACAACACAAACTAATGGTTTACTAATGGTAAAACGCAATTTGTGAGAACAAAGTGTTGATTTAATTAAATAAAACAAGAAAACTTCCGGACTAAATGTATTTGAAGCAATATTGTGGAATTACGGGTTTTTGAATAATATTTATATACTGCAGATATTTAACTACAGCGACAACATAACGAATTTAAGTTTACATGCACTGCGATGTAGTAAACCTGTACTACAAGAATCATGGCAGAATCGTTAATTTGATTTAAAACAGACGAGTTACAGATTCCATTCAATACCAAGCACTTTATTTATATTTCATTTAAAGGCTGCTATCAACATTCATCTATGTAAATGGAAGTGAGGTCTTTTTATGCAGTAATTTATATTGACGGTTATAGTTCAGTATTTAAATAAAACTAAACAGTCTTTTATTTTATTAGCCCACAATTGAAATAAAAGTTTAATGGTGCAATTAAATGATTGTGCTTATAACATTTTGACCAATTTACTTCAAACATGTCTTTAATGAAATTTGGTCATAAATGTATGCATTGGTCGGAAGAAGTGTTATTTACCCGCGAATTTGCAAATGGTTGATAACTGAGGTTACTTAACAGGAGTGGGTGGTACTGCTCTCGATTTACCCACGACATCGACTTGTACACAAGGTAAATGATTTACCTTAATACCATTATCTTTGCGTAAGGATGATTCTGTAAATATTGTGACAAGTAGTTACCGTTCTGTATGTAGAGACTGGGTGGATAACAGTATTGAGTGCCCTGATGAAAATTCATTCTGCGCGTGAAAAACACATAAGCACCAACCAATAAAAACAATTTCAAGTAAATCAGCTTCAGTATACAATAAATAAATACAATTTAAAAATAAAAGAACTACAAATAAATAAATTGTTTAGCTTACCTGAAATTACGATGCATCCCTGCAATCATTGTTTTTTGATTAGTTGTGTTGCTGTGGCAACAGAAGTAATGTTCATTTGTTAGATACGGGTGTTCAAAAATATCCAAGCAACTGTTCTGTATGTCATACTGTAGAATAAAAATTTGAAGATTTTACGTACAAATTTTCGCTACATGTGGTTGTTTTATTTTACTCCATAAAACCACAGGGTGGCGGTCTACACATAGTATTCTCCACTCTGCATTCTGAAATCGAGAAAATAGTGTTCCATCCGTCCATTTTCCAAATTTGTTATCCTATGCAGGGTTGGGACGGGGGTGGTGGTTGAAATGAATGCAAAAATAATCACGTATGCTGTATTACTTTAATATTAGGAATTAAGACATTTTTCTCCTCAGTAACCATCACAGGTGGATGTAGGGGCACTGGCCCTATAGCTGAAAACCAATGTAAAACATACATATGGTTGGCTCCTTTCTCGCCCCCCATTTTGTAAAGATTCTACAACTGCCCCCCCCCCCGGTTAGTAGTCCAGCAATTCTTTGTGTTAAGACATAAGAAAGTGAAGACAGGATATACTACAATATCAACACATCTATTTCTCCTTAAGCAAAATGTGTAATAAACTTCACTTCTACCATATATACAAGATGTTTCGCAAGTGGTTTAAAAAAAAATAAAACACAAGGTATTCAACTCCTTGTTAATGAGGAGTTAAGCAAGAAATTAAATTGAAACAAGTGTCCGGCAATCACAAACTATACAATGACTCAATGAACTGGGTACAAGAAGACATTTAATGTGAATTGGAATTTGGAAATTTTAAAAGTCTGTTTTAAGATGCGTGTTCATGATTTCAGAGTTTTAAAACTTCAGACTGTGGTGATAATTTATTGCTTGACAAAGTCACCTCAGCCATGGCGGTTTCTCAGTGCATAGCAGTGTAGTTACAGAGGGTCTGCACACCGTTCCTACTCCCCCCTCTGTCCACTCTCACTCCATTCTCTGAGGATTCTCTCTGCTGCATTTAAGATCGAGGCTTCCTGTGAAACAAGGACGGGGGGTGGATTGACTTGCCCTACCTGCTTCTGAGCAAACTGACAGGCGTGCATCACACTCACAGAAACACTTTTAAAACTTCAACAATTGGTGTCTTCTGTTCCTAAATGCTTATTGATTGTTGTTAAAAGAAGAGGTGATACAACACAGTGAAGATGATTATTATGTTCCAGCTTTTTTTAAACATTGCAACCATCAAATTCATAACAGTCATTTATTTACAAAACACAATACAGTTGATTAGTTTCAACTTTAAGTATATTGTCTCTGTACTGTTTGCTGTTTGCTCAGGACTCCAAATTAAATACACACATGTAATGTGTGCTGTTTATTAATTTGAGTCAATAATTCAGGTAAATAAGTGAAAGTGATTGTTCTTTTTTTCTATTCACAAATAGAAAAATAAACATAAAAAATCACTGACACATTTATTGGCTTCTCTTGAGAAAAATGACTACCTTCCTCAAGGGGTTGTTAGTATAGTGGAGTGTGAAAGTGCTACGGTGAGAATCAATGAGTGAAAGTATGATTAGTTCTCCAGTATACATTTTATTCAATCAAAGCAACTGTTTATAATACACCATTCATTCATTCATTCATTCATTCTTCTATATCGCGTCATCCTCTTAAGGGTCGTGGAAAGCCTAGAGCCCATCCCAGGAGACATAGGGCACAGGGCAGGGGACACCCAGGGCAGGACACCAACCCACTGCAGGGCACACGCGCACACACACACACACACACACACACACAGAGTGGACAAAACAATATATGTTAATTCTTCCTGTGGGAAATTCAAAGCCAGCTTGTCTCAAATGTTACAAAACCATGACAGTAATAAAATATCAGTCAGTCATTGTCTTAACTGCTTAGTCCTGGTGAGGGTCGCGGGGAAGCCTGGAGCCCATCCCAGGAGACATAGGGCACAGGGTAGAGGACACCCAGGGCGGGGCGCCAACCCACTGCATGGCATGCACGCACACACACACAATGGACAAACCAATATATGTTAATTCTTCCTGTGGGAAATTCAAAGCCAGCTTGTCTCAAATGTTACAAAACCACAACAGTAATAAAATGTAAAAACGTAAAATGACACAATGAGACAGAACAAAAATTAAACAAAAAACAAATTGTATTTTTAAAAAACAAGCAAATTCCAATGTCAGCTTCAACAGCAACAACAAATGTTGAAATACTGTATTAACAAAGACATGTACTGGCAGTATTGAATGCAGCTATTCAGCGTGCAGAACAGAAATGTAGAAAATAAAAAGTAGGGGGATGTCAAAAGCTTTGTTTGCTCTTTTCAAAGAGCCAGTTTTAAATTATTTTATTCAAAATCTATTTTCTTTTACTTCAAATGTGTATATGTAAAGCTTATTTTTATTTTCAGTTAAAAACAAAAAGATAGGTACTTGTCTTAAATGTTAAAGCAACTCCAAAACTGCAGCTTTTGTGGGATGTTCTGGATGTCCTTGCCTGGCAGGGTCATGTGCCACCAAGGCTTACTGATGCACAAAGGGAATGAAGGCTGGTCCATGTAGTCCGATCAAACAGAAGAACTGTAGCTCAAACTTCTGAAAAAGTTAGTGCTGGCTCTGATAGAAAGATGTCAGACCACATTGCAGAATGTTGTGTATGGGGCTGCTTTGCCCCAGACCAGTCAGGATTCCCATGCTGACCCGTGTCCACAGCCAAACGTGTCTGCAATAGGCACATGAGCATCAGAACTGAACCACGGAGCAAGGTGGCCTCATCTGATGAATCATGTTTTCTTTTACATCATGTGCATCACTGGGTGCATGTGTGTCATTTACCTGGGGAAGAGATGGCACAAGGATGCACTATGTAAAAAGGCAAAACGATGGAGGCAGTGTGATGCTTTGGGCAGTGTTCTGCTGGGAAACTTTAGGTCCCGGCCTTTGTGTGGATGTTACTTTGACATGTACCACCTACCTAAACATTGTTGCTGACCAAGTACACCCCTTCATGGATACAGTGTTCCCTGATGGCTGTGGCCTCTTTCAGCAGGATAATGTGCCCTGCTACACTGCAAAAATGGTTCAAGAATGGTTTGAGGAACAGAACAAGAAATCTGAGGTGTTGACTTGGACTCCAAATTCTCTCGATGTCAATCCACTCAAGCATCTGTGGGATGTGCTATGGTGAGGGAATGTCAGGAACAGCATATTGTGAAAACATTCAAATTAACAATTACATTACTAAATATAAAATGTATTTAATACAACAAGCATGTTAGTACAGTTTATACACAGCATGTTACAAGAATACCTAATTATCTTTTTTTCCTTTGCAAATTAACGTTTAAGTAAGTCTTATATGATTAAGACACAAGGAGCAGAGAACCCAAGTGCAGAGATGCAGACTTTATTGTAGTCACAATTACAAAACAGTCTGTGGTGTTTGTGATGAGGAAGGCTGGCTGCAGGCAGTAGTGTAATGTAATGAAGTAATAGTACTATGTTACAGTACTCAAGTATTTTTGGGCAGTATCTGTACTTTGCTTGAGTTTTTAAATTTCATTTGACTTTTAGTCCACTTCTATTCTTAAATAAAATGCATACTTTTACTTGATACATTTCCCGTTTGGCATTTTTGTTACTAGCTACAAAACAAAACAAAAAAAAAACTCTCAAAGTTTCAGTTTTCAGTCTGTGAGTTCAGCATAACAAGCTTGGACAGATCAAAAGAGCAGCAGAAAGAAGCTATTAAATTATGGAAGCAGCAGCATCCTCCTCTAGCAGCAGTGATGCTGCCCCAACACCTGCTACATCTGCTAGCATAACTTCTCCAACAACACCTCCTGATTAAAATGAGTTAGACCAGCTGTGGCCATGTCTCCAAGACATGTTCTTCATTCTTATCATGAAGGATTTGTCATATCAAATAAAATGCCTTCTGTGCTTTCCAAAAAAAATTTTATTCAGAAACTACTTTTGATACTTAAGTACAGTTAATAATATATAATACAGATATATATTAATAAGATTTATAAAAATAATAAATACTACAAAGACAATGTTAATAGTTACCCTACTGTATTGGTAAGTTGCCACTATAATTGTGATCTTCCTTTTGGTAGTAGGACCTTAATAAAAGTGTATTTGTGAGCTCACAGTATATTTTCTATGCTGGTATGAACGATTAAAAAAATATCTTTATTATAGAAAGACGGGCAGTGACAGAAATGGCAGTCAAACTTTTTTTCAGTTTTTTTGTATTGTAGAAACTTTTCATTAATTTAATTTTGCTAATAAAAGAGTGTTTTATGAACATTTTCATTTATTTTAATAACTTTACAAGTAATGAGTGCAAAAGGTATCCAACATATTTTATTAATTAGGAATTGAAAGGAAAGCATTCAAGAGTTTTTTTTTTTTTAGCTAATGGTTTGTTATGAAGTAAGAAAAAAACCTGCGCTGGCTACTGACATATATCACATTTTGTTTATTGAAATAAAATATTAAATTACTTCTATAGGTTTCATAACATCCAAACCCTTTGCTACATTATTACTTTAGTACACTCATATATATAATTTTTAGTGTTATAAACTACTACTTCATTTACTCTAACTTTACAATAATTATTGAGATTATTAATTGCATGATTTGCCTACATGTTCACATGAGTTATACCTCTTTTACACTTTCTTCAAAAAGTTGTCGAAACAGTTGCCACTGAAGTCAAGTAAATAAACCTGTAAATCTGAAACAAGTTATTAAAAAACATAATAGATACAGGAATTCAAGTGGACCCAGTCTTACAACTGACTTGCTACCTTTGTTGTGTTGCCTGTATCAAGCCCCTTTGGTAAGGTCAGTCCACGCACTGTACCTCCTCCTCCCTCGGACATTCTCAGAACTGCCCTCTGTACCGTCACTTGCCTCTGCTTACAGTTCCACTGTTGATCCTTCTACTAAAGCATTTTGATGACTGTAGTATTAATCAATACTGGCTCAATAGGGCTTCAGTACAGCAGGGGAGTAATTTGTTGGCTGGGTCCCTATGAGGCATTTCTCAGTGGTTCTCCCACCATGAAACTCACTCCAGTTAATGAATCTCATACTTCATAAAATCTCTCATCAGTATTCATGCAGATTTTCATCATTCCACAAAAGTGTTTTTCGCCACCCTTTTTTCTAGTGATGCTTACCTCTACAAAGTGTTTGTTTGCTTTCCTTAAAATGTAAAAATTTTGCAAGCCCACTGACTACCGTATGTCGCTCAGCAATACTGATGAGTCATAAAGGGAAACAACAGACAATTTCAAGGGATCAAGGTAATTGATTAGAATTTCCATTTTTTAAAAAGCCTCCATGGACCAACTGTCTACATCTTCTCTGGCTTGTGACAGTGACTGAGAAATAGAAAAATTATGCTGAGCAGGCATAATAGAAGAAGAAGTTACAATATGCTGAGGTAGCAGCTGACACACACCAATAAATCTGGAAGACTCTGGTTTGTGCAGTACAAGTCAGATGCCAAAGATTTGTGTCAGCAGCTCCCACAAGGCTTCTAATGGACCTGGCAATCAACAGCAAAGCATTTCGTCAGATTACAAGAGTTATGTCAGTGACAGCTGAAAGTAGTAGCCAATCAATTTTGCTGCCTTTGATGGGCGTCCTATTAAAAATCCAGAAATTAGGTCTGCTAAATAACAAGGTAGATCTGGGACAGAAAAACTAACTATTGAACCTTCTTAAAATTCACACAATTAGATGGTGACCATGTACAAACAACAATGATGATTTTCATTTTAACTTCCTTTACTTTCCAGTCTTAGTCTATGTAAAATAACACCTAAAAGAACTCTGTACAACTGTGTCAAGAAAAAAATGTGGCAATGTAAAGGCGTCTTTGCATCGTGATATCATTCCATCTGATTGCACGTAGTGTTAAATTCTGATCATCTAAAAGAAGGAAATTTCTATTAGTGTGCAGACCCGCAGATTCAACGAACAGGGCAATACACAGCAAGTGCACCTTAAACTGTCTCAATGCATTTAATTTACAGTTTTACTTTTGTCAAAAAAAAAAAAACATTAATAACAAAAGACAACTAATAGTGGCCTGGTGCCTCAATGGGTAGCATATCAGGCTGCAAGGTAAAAGTTTCCTGGTTTGAATCTCAGCCCAGTCACCAGGTGTGTCCTTGAGCAAGACACTCCGTTCTAGCTCCTGGGACACTGCTTGTGGCTGCCCACTGCTTCCGCCCCAGGGGGGAGGGGTTAAATATAGGGAACTAGAATCACTGTAACATGTTTGTGAAATGTTGTAAGTCGCTTTGGATAGAAGTGTCTGCAAAATTAATAAATGTGAAACTAAAATACAACATATACTGGGTAAGTGATGTAACATTCACATAAAATTAAGACTGTTTAGATATGCTATTGTATTTGATCATTTTAATAAAAAGAAGACAGCAAGTTCATACAACTCACCAAGGTAAAGCTAATCCTCCAAAAGATAACACTCAGTTATCACTTTGCCATGTTTTAAACTTGTGTTGCATTATTTCATCTCACATGTGGTTAGCATACAGGACCCCAGGGTTTGAAACATAGTTTAGGTGGTTTGGAAGAATTAATTTGATGTGAGAATTCATAGACAGTGTATACCCCCTTGTGTTTCCAGTAAAAGGAGTACTGCTGTGGTTTATCACAAGATCAGTACTATCCTTTTCTGTATATGGAATACAACTTTATTTCCATTACATTTTCCCTTCCTCTAGATAATGTAAAAAAGACAAATTTCTTAATGAAAATGTGATTGTTGTCAATTACGTTCTCTATACCTGTATTATTTATAGAGCAATCATTGCCAAAAAATGCAGGACATATGCCCTATAAAATGTGCCACCTTGGTCCCCTTGACCATCAGGTCAGACTGTCAGGTGCTGATTCTGCTCTGCTCATCACAGCATTGCATCCATTCTGTTCTTGCCATCCTTCTCTATGAAGGTCCTATTAGTTTTCTCATCTCATCCTCCCATCTTAATGGAGGCCTTCCCAGTGGTTTTTTTCCCCTCGTGTGGAAACCACTCGGCAACTGCACAGGTCCAGTGATCACCGGTGAACTGCGTGACATCTCCAGCCCAGCTGAATTTGTTCTGCCAATACTCCATGATCACATCCTTCACTCCAGTTCTTCGCCTGATCTCATCATTCCTGATGTGGTCTTTTAACGAGATTCCCAACATCAACATTTCCGTAGCCCTCTGTGCTGTGATCAATCGCTGTTCTTCCGTCTTCATTATAGCACAGGTCTCACTTGCATACAGCATTCCAGGCAAAACCGTGCTGTTGAAAAGGCCAGCACAACTGGCCATGTCCAGGTTTGCCTTCGTCACATCCTCCACTGAGTTGATTGCTCTCCGTACTCATCTTATGCTCCGCGGGATCACCTTCACGTTATGTCTCATGTTCACCTTTTGTCCAAGATACACGTAGTTGTCCACCTCCTCTATATCATCACCTCTGACCATAATTAAACCAGGAGCCATTCCTTCTGTCTGCATATGGTTTGTTTTCACAGTTGATCTTCAGGCTGATCACCGAACCTTCAGTATCCAGATCATTCAGCATGGACTGTAGCTGCTTGGTACTTTCTGCGATATGCACAACGTCATCCACAAATTGTGATGAGAAACTTGCCGTTGATCCGCATGCCGCTGTCCCAGTCCATGTCTGTCATTACCATCTCCTAAGCAGCGTCAGAGAGGTAGTGTCTCTTTGTTCGATGCCCTTCTTGATCGAAACACGCATAGGTGATGCCAGCAGGGCCACATCAGTGGTGCCACATCAGTGGTGCTCCTGGAGGTTGCCTCCCTAAGGAGGCCCACATATTGAGCTGCAACATCTTGCTTCATGAGAGATTAAAACACAGTATTGATCTCAATGCTGTCGAAGGCCTTCTCATAGCCAATGAACACATTGCACACTGGAAACCAGTACACTCTGACTTGCTCTATCAAATGTGTCAGAGTGAATATATGATCCATCATGCTATACTTCTTTCTGAAGCCCATCTGCTCTTTTGGCTGCTGTTTATCCAGTTGTTGTGATAATCGTTCAATAATTATCTTTGTGAACAGTTTATATATATGAGACAGAAGGCATATCGGGTGATAGTTCTTGAGATCTTCCCTGTCACCCTTCTTGTGCAGCAGGATGGTATTGGACTCTTTGCATTGAAAGGGTATATGCTTTTCCTTTGTTCATCAGCTTCAGGTCAATCTCCACTTCAATGACCAAAATAGATGGCACTTCCTGTCTCACACTGTATGATGACAGAGGTGCTACTATTGTGCTTCACTTGAAGAGGTTGGTGCAGAAGGTTTTGCATGCTTCATCCACTTCCTATTTCCTGATGACCACAATGTCATCCTTGTTCTTCAACATTGTCACTTCTGCTCTGTAGAATGCTATCTCCTGCTTGCACTTCTTGAAGCTCTTCCTTTCCTGCATGTTCTTTAAGAGCTTTTATTCTGTACCACTCAAAATCTTCCTCTAGATGTCTTATTGGCTTGCAAAGAACAAAATACTCATCCTGATGTGATCCATATCTTTTCATGTTTTTCCTCTTTTCCACCATCTTCTTTGTATGCTCAGAGATCGCTCCTCCCATCTCCTACAAATTGTGCATACTGCTATAAAGGAGCATTAGATAATCTTTACCAGAAGCAATATGAAAAAAAGTTGAGCATCAGAGCAATTGCAACACCTTATTTATAGTAGGGTTAAAGTGGTATATAAATAGCATTTCTAAAGCATTACAATACATAAGAAACCCTTGCTTTCCAACTGATGTTAGTCACCAAAAATAATAATAGTTTAACTACCATATGCTCTGTATTTCAAATAGGCATATATTCAATTATGAGAGATGGGAGTTGGCAAAAGGCCAATGGCACAGGCCACATTAAATCAAATGAAAATGTAGGCACAAATGTTTAGTACTGGTATTATTTACAGGGAAAGTGAATGGCTACTTATAAATATTGTGGATTAAAGTCTGGAAAATGGTGGTTATGGCTCTGATGAAACTGGCTAAATGATTCAGCAGTTCTATAAGATAAGGACTCATGGAGGACAATGGCTGGGAATTTGAAAAATTCCAGAGGGGCATTTCTGAATTGTTAAAAGTGATTCACATGATTAGACATGCAGACACTGCTGAATCATAGCAGTCTGGCAAGGACAATAGGGTTAATGATGCTCAGCTGATAGCAAAGCCCTGAGGTTTGAGCTACTAACTTGACCACACTAGAATCTTAAACTTCACCTGAATTAAAGAGCTTGGAGTGGGCTATGGGATAAACCAGGACTGTATAATGGAATCACTGAGGAAAAAACTTGTTTGCTCACCTAGCAGGCTAGCAAAACACATCTTATTCCTCACCAGTATGTAAGATTACCTTTTCTATACAATGTCCCAATAGAGGAGTTCTTAACATCGGTGGCTGTATATGTACACTAAAAATTGTTTGTTTGTAGTTAGAGTACTGTTTGTTTATAACCGATCATATACTGAGAGAAGACACATTTCTGAACATTAAGAAAACATCTTGAAAATTACATACTACGATACTATCTACACACTTTACTACAGTATTTGCATGACATTAGCCTGCACTTATAAATTTATACAAAAGACAACAATTCTCTGAAGAAAGGCAAAAAAGAAAATAAAAGACAATCATTTCCATTTTGCGTAAAGATTTTTAGTGGAATCTACGAAACATTAAACTGTACTTTAGAAAACGTAATGGACCCTCATCATAAAGACGAAAACAAATGAAATACGTGAAATATAGAACGTTTTGGAAAAATTACTAGGTGCCTCGTGTTTGATGTTGGGAATACCTGGTTATTTATTTTTAACTGCATGAATGTACATTCTGTGCTGTACCTGCGAAAACAGGTGTAATTGTGGGCTTTGTAATGAGTTAAATAAAACCGTCAAAGACTACTCACCCCCCCGCCCCCGAGGGAGACCCACGGAGACACGCCGCCGCACACGCAGGCACGCGCGGGGGCGGGGGGGGGGAGAGGAGGGGGGGGGGGGGGTGGTTAGGTTTATTTTATGTTGAGTGGGGGTTGGTGTTGGTTTAGTTTTATAATTAAATTTATATTTTTATTTTTATTTATTTATTTTAAAAAAAAAAAAAAAAAAGAGGT
>JABJVR010005292.1:0-13698 GCA_025773905.1 Chitala chitala | reverse complement strand
TGCTGTACTCACTGTCTCAGTTAGACAACACGTGCTGCTGTACTCACTGTCTCAGTTAGACAACACGTGCTGCTGTACTCACTGTCTCAGTTAGACAACACATACTGCTGTACTCACTGTCTCAGTTAGACAACACATACTGCTGTACTCACTGTCTCAGTTAGACAACACATGCTGCTGTGCTCACTGTCTCAGTTAGACAACACGTGCTGCTGTACTCACTGTCTCAGTTAGACAACACATGCTGCTGTAGACACTGCTTGCAGCTGCACAAATGTGAGTGAAACCAGGGTGTTTGTCTAATTCTCCATTAGTGGAGAATTACCTTTTTAATCGCTGGGGTTTGTGCTGGATGTAAAAGAGGGTGTGTAGGGTTCAGCTGGAGCTGTGGGCAGGCAGGGATGAGCTGAAATTTAGGGGCTAGGCAATAGCTGGCTGCAGGCCTGGAGAAGCACAGGGCGTCCAGTGATATTGGCCCACAACCTGTGGTACCCAGCTGCACCATTGGCTCAGTGAGGCCTGAACTAGGGCACTCGCTTGTCTGGAGCCTCTCTGATCATTGGGTTAATGAGCTCTGGGGCAGCCAGTTCACTCTGTTATCTGGGTCTTGGGAGTCTGAAGCAAGGGCAAATGAGTGTTGCCAACCATCCCTTCAACAGCCACTAATGATACACAGTGGTTGACTTAACACTGTTTTAATCATGCATACATGAATCTATGTGGTTTTTTGAGCTGCATGGGGGCATTCAGGCCCCCCTCCCCCACATATGCACTTTAGCTCTGTAATTATTCCTCTAATATTATTATTAATATACATATATTTTTAGTACCTAACACTCATCTTCTATGCCGCTTATTCTTGGTGAGGGTCATGGGGATGCCTGGAGCCCATCCCAAAACACCCAGGGCGCCAACCCACCACAGGGCACACACACACACACGCACGCACACACACACATACACAATGGGCAATTTGGACATACATAGCTTACAATCTATAACAAACCAGTTCAGTAAAGACTAGCTCAGTTGCCTTACCGTATAGGACATTGCGCAGAACTGCAGTTTCTTACCCCCCAGTTACTTCCTCTCATCCGTGAAATGCTCAAATTCAATCAATGCGTCACTGGAGGTCTACAGTGTCGCTATTTCCACCTCTTGAAGTAAAGTCATGTCTGCCTCTCACTTCCTCCTCCATCCACATTTATTTTTACCATTTCACTTTCCTATTGCCAGTGTCTCCTGGCTCATACACAGCACAAGTCCAGTTAAAGACGTGATGTAATGTGTCTTCAGATGATTCAAACCAATCAGGATTCCCTCTTCTGACTCTCTGGCCACCAGTTATATAAAATAAGACCTCATTGACAGTGAAGTACTCCATAAAATATCTGTCCAGTGAATTTACCCTAATTTTTTACTGGGAAGCACTATTTTTTTTTTTTCAAAAAGTTGTTAATCAGCATAGTTTTATAGTACAGCTAAATACTCTTTACATTTCCTTGACCTGGAATACTAAAGATCTACAGCCTGATTTGAATCTTTAATATGTACAGTACGTACCCAGTGCAGGAATGTGCTGTTTTAACAATCATATTTTCAGAGCTGCACCTATTATCATCTGTTTTAGGAAAAGCATTTTTCCACATATTTCCTGTTGCATAGCACCATATTTCCCCCTCGTGGTGGATTTTTTAACTAGATTTTTTTTTTTTTTTTTTGGACGCAGAATCCTCCCCATCCCTTGAATATGTATACAAATATTTGGTTCCAATCCAATTATTGGTTATAGCAACAGAGAAATCTTAATCAGGAAACTTTAATTATAATCACCTGTATATACTGTGTCACTGAAATGGGCTAAATTACAGTTACATGGTGTGTCCATGAAAACTGAATATTTTATAACTTTGCATTAAATATGATAACAAAAGTATGTGTAATTAATAAATGGTAGGTAGCATACCTTTAGACATTTCTGTTTGGATTGGCGAGGGGGGTTGCTTATAAAAGCTTGATGTTCTTCCATGCAGGCTGTGAGGAAATCCTGAAGCCTCCCAGCAGCTTTCCACTCCAACCATATGAGACAGACAACGGCTACTGCTATCAGGTAGGGTCTGGAGCTGTGTTACCTTCAGTCAGACATATGTAGAGTAACACACGTCTGTAATGATATATCTAAGTGTGATTTAATATTTCATTCATGTAAGCAAGTCTGACTAAAACCCACTCACAGACCCCATAAATATTTATTTCAAGATCCTCCTTGTATGTTTCTATCACATTTTTAATCTTATGTAGGAATAATTTATTCAAATAAAATCATTCACAGTTTGCTTACAGTCTTTTTAAAAATATCTGACCATCAGATGCACTAGTCACAGAACTTTCTAGATGCTGTTGTTTTCCTTGCTATAGGGAAAACTTGTGTAAACTGTAGGTTGTAATACTTCACTTTAAAGGGAACTACATTGTAAGGTGTTTCATCTTCCAGTAGAAATGCAGGTGAGCAGATGTATTCTGTGAACAGCTTGTTTGTTAATTTGTTCATTTAGTCAAGCCACTAACTTCAAAGAGTGTATGGAGACACTCTCATTAGAGTCCCCAAATGCCTGTGCCATAAGACAAAGACTCTGTCTCAGGACAAGGTGTGGACCATTGGCAAAATCATTTACAGTCTTTCATATGTAATTGATTGATTGATTGATTGATTGATTGATTGTACTCCATAAATCTAATCACCCATTAGTAGATTATCTGAAATGTGTATTTTTGCTTGAAATTGTCTGTTTTTTGTGGTGTTGCCCTGCATTTGCTACAATAAGCCTGTTAAATGTTAGTCTGCTGAGAGCCATCAAGTGTGATGACTCAGTTTACATTGTTATTGGAGGAGGAACTTGAGATTATAAAGTATTCTAAGTGTAGGTAGGTTGCACAATTACTAGTGAAGGGGAAAAACAGCATAATGAAGCATGTTGTCCCACACAGGAATGCAGCCTTTCTAAAGCCAAGCTCTGTAAGTTATGCTGTGTGAATGTGTCTGCTGAGACTACCAAGTGTTGTCAATAAGGCACGATTTGATTTAAGCACTAGCAACAGTTTCTGAGGGAGAAGTAATTTCAGGGTAGTAAATGAGCAGGCGGTGTTGCACACCTTTTCAATATGTCATCTTTTATACCTGCCTGACACTTCGCCAGTTAAACTTTTATGTTCTATTGATTAAATCTCATAAGTCTTGTTAATTCTGTTTGGTTGTGGTGCCCTGAAAATATAAATTCCCCCCCCCCCCCCTTTTTTTAATTAATTAATTTTATTTATTTTTTTTGAACAAGCAACGTCCCACCCTCATAGCATAGTTAATTATACACTGTTTAGTAGATTCCTGCTCCCCCAAAGTACATGGCATGAAATGAATAATGGCATGGGTTATGTTCTTATGTTCACAATGGGCAAGATCATAATGCCCTAGCAGCTATTACCTGGGTTAATACTGTGTGAACCAGTGTGAACCCAGTTAGCTGCCATGTTTTATGCTGCTCAGTAATCTCACTCAACGCAGCTATTGATGCCTAATATCTCCTGTTGCTACATGCTGTGGTAAACAATTTAAAATCTGTTAAATCTGTCTTGGAACAAGTCTTTGAAAATCTACACTTTTTCAAAACATTATACAGTAGTCTGATTATGTAATGAATAGGCAGGTAGAACCTAAGACATGCAAGTCAGTCTTTAAGATCAGTGCATTACCACTTGTAAGGAAGTAGCCAGTATGGTTGAAAAGCATTATTATCTAACTCTGGCAGGGTAACTGGTTCAAATCTGGCTCTTCTGTTTGTATTTTCTTCCTGTACATGTTGGATTTCACTCTGGGTGATGCAGTTACTTCAACAAACCAAAGATGTGTAGTACAGGTGCATTTGCAAGACAAAATATCCTGTGTTGTATGAATGGGACTGCCCTGTCCAGGAAAGGTTGTGTGCCTTGGACTGTATGGCTTTGGATTGCCTCTAGGCCCCTGTGACACTAACCTGGATATGTGGTTTGAACATGAGAAAATTGTTATAATGGATATTTACACGCTAAGGCTGTAGGAGCAAAGTTATACCCGTGTCTATTAAATTCAGCCACTTTTTAAATTTTTCTGTGAAAGATTGCTGGTGATTGAAATGCTTTTGGTTGATTTAAAAAGAACTGGAAGAATGTTTTTAGTGGAATTTTATATGGGTTTTAAAGTGAGTTTTGTGAAAAGCTACTTAAATTCTGGTGTTGGGTTATCCTGTTTAAAGAAATCCACGTGGTGCATTGTAATGATCACTAGAGGGCACTATAAAACAGTAAAGTATACCAACGTGGTCAGTCTGGTTTCTGCAGGCTATGATTTTATGCACTTTAGTAAGGTTGCTTTATTAACTGATTGTATGTTGTATTCCTAGAATGTATTAATTTAGGTGGATGCTTAACTTGTGGTTTTCTGGGTATATCACTGGACGTTCTGTGTATTTTTGCTGTAGAGCAGTGGTTTTTGAACTTTTTTTGGTTTGTGTAAACTCTTGGAATTTTTTTCTTTCTAGTACCCAGTGATGTTATTTATGTGCATTTTGTGGTAGATCACTGAAAATGGACTGGAAAGCTTTATTGGCTGTGGTTGATCCTTATACACATTTGTACATTGAGTCACATGGCACAATTGTCTCACGTTCATTCCTATAGGCAATCTTTCTCTGTGAATAACAAATGTAAATGACTGCAAGGACCCATTATAAAACATTATGTTTATGTCTCAAGTTTTTTAAGTCATTACTAAATCCTGAACAAATGTATTCTCAGGAGTGTGGCTGTCAGGAGAACCATGGTTGTGTGTGTGTGTTTGCGTGCATGCTCTCATATGCATCTGTTTGTTTTTTGAAGTTAGGATGGATAGGGGTCCATCATATGTTATCAAGGATTCATTAAAAAAAAAAAAAAACAGGATTTATAATTATTAAATGTCGATACCATGACAACCACAGGATAAACTACTTGCTCTGGATAATTTCTGCTACTGCAGAGTAAGTGTTTGAAGTTGAGTGACTCTTCTGTAAACACTAGAGACTCAGATATCTGTGAGGTGACACAGATCTTAAAAATGCTGCTCCATCTCCATTGTCGAGGTAGCATAATGAACATGATTGTTTGGTAGTAGAAATTGAGTCCGCCAGCACAAAGCAGTCCCCTGGGGAGTATTGCTCAGATTCACGAGACAAGTGAGGACTCGAGGTCCACAGGAGATGCGACACACACACACACACACACACACAGCTTGCTAAAGTTTAGCACTTCTGTTTTGGATACTGCCACTCTGCTGCCTGCCTGTCACATCGCCGTGAACAGGCAGGTAGAAGGCCGCAGAACAAAACACCTCGTTGTGCAAATGGGGAAGTGCTTCTGAAATATTCACAATGGCTGGAACTCAATCCTAACCTTCAGAAATGCATTACTAGTAGCTCCTGTAACTCTAATCTTGCAAGCCGCAGATCTGCTTCAGTGTACAAGGCGATAAAATATAAATGCAAAAGTTCAACTTACCAACTATTTTTGAAATGGGAGTATAATCCCTTCAGAAATAAATACGTAATGTACCTGTTCTGTTGTCCAATGATTCCTTAACCACTGTGCTCCCTACTGCTTTGCCAGTGAGTTCTTTTGTTGTGCTGACACTGTGTCTGTACTGTGTAGCTACTTTTGCTCTGTTGTGATGCAGGCACACTTGTCTTGTGTACTCTATTCCTGAAAGTTTGTTTTCCTGTGAAACTTGGACAGCTTGCTGCTGGGTTGCTTTTTGTGAACGGAAATGTACTGTTCTACTACTGCTCTGGTCAATGAGTAGAACTTGTACTCGTAGCTCAAGGGCCACACTGGCCTGCAGGGTTTCCAGCTCCTGTTCCGCTTCACGGCATACCATCCCTAAGAAAGGAAGAGGCAAAGCCCCTTATCGGAGAGTGGGAAGTGGCGATGTGATTAATGTAATGTGCACAGCCTGTGATGAATCTTTTGAGTACCTTGGAAGAAATCTAACAACATAATTGTTACCTTCTCTGGCTACTTGACAGATACTACAATCCGCTGCCTCAGTGACTGCACCACCTTAAAAATAGATATAATATAGCAAGATGTTTTCATACATCCCGTGTTTAATTTAAAGGACAGTTTCATAAGAGCTCTGCCAACATGAAGGAACATAAGGTTGAAATTTTTTTTTTTTTTTTTTTTGTGAGAGAAGTCATCAAGCTTTGTACCTGGACTGAAGAGACTATTTTTGAGCAGGGGGGAGACTTCTCACAAGTGGACACAACTACACGAGAGCCAGCCTGTGTGGTCTGCAGTGTTTGTGCTGCAAGCAGAATCTGACAAAGGAGGTTGTATTGAGCTGCTGTCTTGGCAGGCTCATGCGTTTTGTTGTGTGGACAGGGCACTCAGTCCGAGGCAGTTCACAGGGAGCCCCTCACCGTGGAGACCTTGTTGCCATAGTGAGGTGAAGAATTCCACTGTCATACAGCTGTCCCTCTGAGGCTCAACTTTGTGCTCCCTGATCCATGAGAGCGCGAGGTGAAAACCAATTCGCTAGCGTGAGACGAAAGATTTATCACTGCGCTCAGGCCTCTATGTGTGAACGCATACATCAAATCACATGTGATCTTAAGGGCCTCTCTGGCTGAGCGGCAACTCAACACCCCTTCTTCTTAATACCTAAGGAACAAAACTTGCTGTGGAAGTCACCTTATGGCCCTCTGCCCTGCCTGCCGAGGCATACTAATGTCCCTAAGCATTTGTCAGGCCAGCGTGTAGCGCCAAATAGCAAAGTGAAATGGAACGCTGGGTTGGATTGCTGAATGGAATCTCATGGTCCTAATGCCATCGGCATTTGCTCTCAGCTTCTTGTCCCATGTATAAAGACGCTATTTGTTGGTGATGTTAAAACCAGATGTGCCATGCAGAAAAAGGAGAACCTTCCCAATCAACCTCCATTCCTGTTATACTGTCCAAGTGTATAAGGTCGCTACTCACTAAAACAAATTCTATGTCCGATGAACATTGGGCGGTGATAATATATTTTATGGCATGAGGATCCATGTCTTCATCTCTTCTTTGTAAAAATCCTTGCTTAACTTGCTGAGCTACATGGTATTATTGAGGTTTTTTTTTTTTTTTTTTTTTTTTTTTTTTTTTTACCTGTTTGCCTGGGTCACTATGAATGGAGGGAGATGCTCAGTGACCACACCCCACATCACTTCTGAGCAGTGCTGCCCCAAATTGGCCAAGGAGGGTTTGGCAGGATGAGATGAATGAGTCAGTGCTTCTGGGGGAAAAGCAGCTTGGCCTACTTAACTGAATTCTGGAGGAGGAATGAGAGAGGACAGGTGGAATGGTGAAATTTGGAAGATTAAAAGCAGGTTTAATGCTTAAGAAAAAAGCTTACACCATTAGAGAGTCTCTGAAGTGTTCATCCTGCTGCCGAAATATGAACATCATAGTATACTGTGTGGGGGAAACACTTCAGAGAGAGATTTGGTGAGAAAACGTGGTTGAAGAATGTGCTGAGCTTAAGTTATGATTTTATGTGGTTAGGCATGCTGGTAGGCTTAAATCATCTATGATTGTTTAAAGGCAACTAATACTTGAAAGCAGGTGTCCAGGCTGAGGGACCCCATGCTAGTGGTTCTCATGGGTGAAACACTGTCCTGTGTCTCCACTCCTTGGCTTGAGGAGAAAGTGCTTAAAACTGCACAAGGGTTTTATTATTCCCTGCATCAGATTAGTCTGCCATTCTCTTGATGAATCTAAAATCCCTTCACAAGGGTCACATATTGCAGGTCGTTTGTGTGCCAGGTGAAATTAAATCCCTTCACACATTTCCCCCAATGCATTGTCACGCCTCATTACCTGGGGTTCTTTAGCCCTGATCGTTGTTGTAAAGGTGCTCTGTACCTCTTTCTGTTGTGGGCAATGGGAGCCATGTAGACTACATTCCTTGTCTTATTACCTGAACTGTTTGACTTTTAGTACATTACTGCTAAATATATGCCAAGAAACTGCCTTACTGCCTAGGCCCTAATTATAATGCCTTTTGTTACTGTAGAGGTGATCGAGTAGAATAATAGGAGTGACCTTTGCCCCCCCACCCTATATACAGTACATGTACCAAATACAGAGTGGTTTTCATGTCCATATATCTGAGTTTTACAAAAAGAGGTGACAGATTATAACTTGGAACACAGAACAAAGCTTTCAACTTTAACCTTAAGCAAAGTAAACAAATCCAAAATGGAATTAAAGGAATCATCTCACTCTATTTGTGTTAGTCATGTTAGTCAGAGGAAGTGTTTTGCAGTGTGAAAACTCGGACTTGAGTGAAAGTCTAGGAGAAATTGATCGTTAGGACGTTAGCACTCAGTTGAGACATGATTAAGAAGTAATGAAGAGATACAATAAGCCCCTGCTGGTCTTACAGCGTGACAGCCTTGAAATAGTAAAGTCAGGAGTGAGATGGGTGGGTCTGGAAGAATAAATAAATATATATTTATTTATTTATTTATTTATTTATTTTCCCCATGCCAGGATGACGATATTCCTACCTTTTGGCTGTTGCCAATCCAATTAATTTGGTCCTGGCAGAATTATCACAGGCTGATCTCTGGGCTCCAAAACCCTAAGTTCTGATCTTGATACATAAAACCTTTCTTAACCACTAGTCAGCCTGCCCAGGATTGGTCAAATTAACTTTGTATGTGACCTTCTGTGGAGCCTGAAGGTGGTCCTAGGGCCACTGTTGATGGCCATTGGACATCAGTGCTTGTCTTGGTACATTGGATGTTGGGTCATGGTTAATTTTTAGTTCAGTGTCTGCATCGATTCATGCTTAGCAGCGTTCTGCTAAGCTTTTTTTAGAACAGAATTATCTGCTCTTCACCGTAATGGCCTCTTGCCTTCTAATTATTCTCACTCCTTCCTTCCTGCTATCGTGTTAATTTTGTTACGAGAGAGAGAGAGAGAGACTTGGGGGAGGCTGCACAGCTTCCTGGTGAATATGTACGAGATGCAGCGATGAGGCCAGTGCATGCTGTCATCCTGCCGATTCTCAGCTTTTGTTAACTCTCACGGTCGAGGAACAGAAGTAAATGTTATACCAGGAATAATCAGCAGATTCCTGCAGCCCCCATCTCCTGAATGAAGACTTAATCCCCTTTTGTAATTAATCAAGACTGCAGTGTGCTCTCGTTTATATTTTCCTGTGTATCCGTACCATATTCACATGTTATACATTACAGGATATAGTGACACATTGTGTGGTATGTGATGTGTATGTGTGCCTGCACATTTACGTTTTGGCCAGGCTTATTTTAGAATAGATGGTGTATGTTACTTAGTCAATATACATTTTATCTGCAGAAGCACCTGTCTGGTTTCTTCTGTGTGAAGATGAGTGAAAACTCTCCAGAGGCTCCTCTGTTAATGAATCACATAGGGCTCTACGGTCTGCTGTAATGACGTCCTTGCCACTTAGAAACGATGCTGAAGTTGACCAGCTTAGGTCACCAATTTTTGTTTAAGCAATATGTAAATTTTTTTTTTTTTTTTTTAAACGTATGTACAGTAAGTAGTAAACAGGCAGTTCAAACTTTGCTACAGAACACAGTAATTCTTTCTAGTGACATTTGTCTACTTTAATTAACTTTTGTCTTGTTGGACTGATGTAAGGATGTCTGTGGTTGTAGGGATTGGTCAGATAATGGGTCTGCTGTGTCAGTGAGGCCCAGTACCCACCCCAGCCCCTCCACTCCCAGTGCATGAGGAGTCTGCCAATACAGTTCAGCGTCTTATTCTCTGTGTAATTGACACAAGCTGAATCCAAACAGTTTTACCTATGTTGTTGTTCTTGGACTTTTTGTGGGAGGAGATCAGAAGAGTGAGCAGCATGACTAGCCTGTAAATGAGTTCTAGCTGAGCGATTTTCCCCAAGAGCCCCCCACCAACCACAACCCCTGCTGGCCTCTGCATCAGTAACCTTGAGGTGTTTGGCCAAGTCTAGGCAGAGGCAGCCTTGGATCGAATGTACAATGTGCAAATGAGGTATGCCGCATTGCCTCCGTTATGTAAAGTGAAGAGTCTGCTTTTGTGTGTTGCTATCCTTTGTCTAAAGGGCCAGTGTAAATCTGTCATCAAAATGTTTCTTGCATTTACGTTCCACATTCAGTCCAAGAAAGGGGCAGCTCAGTGATCGTATAGTGATGGCATAGTCTTGGTTGTGTTTGTACTGGATTGGGATAAGAATGCTGAAACCCATTAATGTGAGTAGTGTACTTAATCCGTTCATGCTATTAACCAAGAACACAATGAAAATAATTGTCTTGGGAGAGAGCTTGCTGTATTTAGAAGTCCAAAATGTAGTCAGTAGGGGATTCTTCATTGCCGCACCGTTTTGAGTCCTTTCTAATTCAGATGGCTTTTTTTTTTTTTTCCTTTCATTTTGACCTTGGTTTGTTTGTAGTGTTTGCACCAGACTGTATTTGCTACACATGTACCTGCTGTGGGGTTGAAGGCCTCAGACGTGTGTGTGTGTGTGTGTGTGTGTGTGTGTGTGTGTGTGTGTGTGTGTGTGTGTGTGTGTGTGTGTGTGTGTGTGTGTACACGTGCACGTACAGAGTCTTCTAATTGTGTTCTGTAGGTCAAGCCAAATTGTGCAAGAGGAACAGTGCATCGCTCGCCTTTCTGACCCATCTACAAAAGGCTGCTATTGTTATATACACATGCGTGTGTGCATGCCGGAAAGGTGCCTTACAGTGCGATGTAATTTATATATTAATTTCAAGCAGCAGATGACTTGGGTCCCACTGAAGCAGAGAAGTCTCAGGTACCCTTGGTCTGGTGATGGAGCGTATCCTGTTGTGTGGCTGATGTTGGTTTGACCCTCCCTGCGACAGCAGGAAGCTGGTTCTTCTCCAGGCTCAGTACTGCCAAGTTCTCCTCTTGCCCTTGTCAAATGGCAGCCTGCAGTGTGAACATGACTGCTCATGCTGACTGCCCTTCAAGGTCAAGGCAGGACAGACCAGGCCTCAACTTCTGACACAACATAATAAACACTGCCGGCTTTATACTTCAGGGATGCGACTGCAAATGCAAAGACAGAAGGTGTCGTGAACATTATGGTGCCTGGAGGTATGAGTGCCAGTACCTGGAACCACCATACTCAAGTCTCAGGTTAGTAAGGCCTTGGACTGGTATTCAACATTCAGTAAACATTTTCACTTCATAATGGGCCTGAACTTTTGCAAAAGTCCTGTGGCATGTGTACATTCTACACAAGTACATCTTCTCGGACATTGTTGTGCTTCTTTACAGTTTCTGTATCAGGTGTGATATTACCAATGATTTTAATTTTACCTTGGAATACCTTCATTAAAAGATATGAAAACATCTGAAATGGTCCAGAACATTAAACCTTTTCTACTGCACAATGCTTGCACAGATATTACAGTAACTTCAGTAAATGCTGCTCTGTTTTGGTTAGCCAGTTTGTAAATGTGGAAGTATTTGCCTTCCCTTCAGCTGTCTGTAAGAGTGGCTCCTTGGCCATGTAAACAATGGGATACTGCAGGCTTATTCAGGATGTCCTCTGCATACAAACATTATGTCTGCAAACTTGTGTTGCAGCAGCCTACTGCTCTTGGATGGGTGATGCTGGAAGAGACGTGTGTTCAGCTGATCTAGGATCAGCTGTGTCTCTGTGGGGGGTGTCTGTCAATGGTTACCCATCTGATTAGAGGTATGCTTCAAGCATGCCTCAAATCTTTATTGCATGCTTAATTTGATGGAGTTTTGCCTTTGACAAAATTTTTATGGGAGCATACACAAGAAGTTGGACCTTTATGATTGTTCTGGCATACTCAAGTTGTGGTGGCCTGTATGTTGTACTAAGTTGTTGCATTAAAGTTAAGATGAGTTTACCACTTGGTGAAGCAGAACTTCTGTGTGGCGTACTGACTGCGTGTTGTGTGGTTCCAAAGAAATTGATATGCAACATGGTTCATGAGCACAGAATGTAGAAGAGGTCATTTGCACTTTGACTTGGCATGTCACATAAACGTGACCAGTACAGTGTCTATGTCGTCTCTGTGCTAATCACGGTGTGAGGCACCGTTTTTAGGTATCAATCTGTCTGAAGCCTCTCCTCCAATCGAATCATCTTTGGCTGACCTTGAGGCTGCTCGTTGTGTGCAGGGCTGCACTGAGGTTGGTGCGTGTGCGTGCGTGCGCGCGTGTGCGTGCGTGCGCACGTACCACTTCAGGGATGAGTGCTGACACACTTACGGAACTTACCCCCAGCCCCCTCTCCCTTCACCCTTGCTTGGTCACAAAAACATGCTTTCGTTGCTGTGTAGATAGTGTATTCCCATTGGCTCTCTGCAGGTACATGGTGTCCACCAGCTGTTGGTTTCAGTAGGAGAGATGGTGAGCCCTTACTGGGTACCTGTGCTTTGTTTGAAGATGGTGGTGGGGAGATATACAGGTGCTGAGACTGAGATCGCTGAGATAGTGGTATCAGCTCCTGCTTAGGTCACTATGTTGTGATACTGGAGACAGGGGTAGGTGGGGGGGGTTCTTCTTTTATGACGTATGCATCTAATGCACTCTAGTGAAAGTCTGGCATTTGGAAGTGGAAATGTAGTGTCTCTTAACATGAGCAGTGCTGGTCAGTATAATTCCAATGCAAAGGAATATTCTGCCACGCTGCCTTGTTACATCGTACTGCGACTGCCAGGACATGTTGCCCTGTTACCATAGTAATGTGTTTCGGGGGCTGTAGTTGGATGGGTACAGCTGTATCTCTTAAAAGTTTTAAAAAGGAGAGTCAGTAATTACAGCTTTCCTGCCCCATCCCATTTGACCTCCTCCCTAAGCACTGCTTCTACTTTGCCTTCTAGAGAAGTGTTCTTCTGTTAGCCCTACATTTTAAATGTTTTTATTTTAAACATTTATTTTTTGAGTTGTCATTAATCTCCTCAAAATGGCTATGGTTGGACATAAACTGATGATGTAAAATTGACTTTTTAAGGTGATTTTAAACCCATTCAGATCTATTAGTCATGTTTTCAGTTGATCAATTTAAAAAGGTTTCATGGGTTTTCCATCCACAAAAAGTTTAAAAGTGTGTATAATTCTTATATATATTTTTTGATATTCCTTGCTTGCAGCCCCCAGTTCTGTAATGACTTCTTGCATCTGAAATGCTGTTCGTCTGTCCTGCTTCAGCATGTAAGACTGATCTACAAAGTGCCATCTTATAGAGGAAGGATTTCTCATTTGAAATACACACGAAGCCACAGTATTTGAAGTAAGAATTTATATACAGTGGTTTTATCACATCTTGCTGTGGATTTCCATTTGTATGTCATTATTACAAATTCTAGAGTAGAGATATTAATGCATTTTCAAACCGCTACCAAGAAGAGATGGCAGTGATTCATAAATATTCATGTTAGTTTCTAATTTTGTTTCCATGCAAGTGGTGAAATGATATATGTGCTATAAAGCATGATAAAATATGAAAGGATGTGACTTATTACCACTGAATGTTGTTGTAAACAGGCGGCACGGTGGCGTGGTGGTTAGCACTGTCGCCGCGCACCTCCAGGCCTGAGGTTCAATTCCCGCCTTGGGTCT
>JABJVR010005291.1:0-13699 GCA_025773905.1 Chitala chitala | reverse complement strand
CCCCCCCCCCCCCCCCCCCCCCCCCCCCCCCCCCCCCCCCCCCCCCCCCCCCCCCCCCCCCCCCCCCCCCCCCGCTAGATCACACACAAATGTATACATTAGTGTGGAAGAGAGACGGTGAAGAGACTGTGTGATGGAGAAACTGAGACGTGTGGAAGTCAGTATAGCGAGTGTTCAGCGTATTGAGTCTTAAGCGTAGCGAGTCTTCAGCGCGGTGAGTTTTCAGCGTGGCAAGTCTTCAGCGTAGCGAGTCTTCAGCATGGCGAGTCTTCAGTGTAGTGAGTCTTCAGCGTATTGAGTCTTCAGCATAGCGAGTCTTCAGTGCAGTGAGTCTTCAGCGTAGCAAGTCTTCAGCATAGCGAGTCTTCAGTGCAGTGAGTCTTCAGTGTAGCAAGTCTTCAGCGCAGTGAGTCTTCAGTGTAGTGAGTCTTCAGCATGGCGAGTGTTCAGTGTAGTGAGTCTTCAGTGCAGTGAGTCTTTAGCATAACGAGTCTTCAGAGTAGTGAGTCTTCAGCGTGACGAGTGTTCAGCATGGCGAGTCTTCAGTGTAGCGAGTCTTCAGCGTACTCCCTCTCGCTCTCCCCCCATGACAGGCAGGCGGTCTCAGCACTACATAATGTCACGCTTCAGGCCTCAGAGTCACAGCTGTGTAGCTGTGTCATACGTGGAGGGGGAGGGTGTTGAAGTTCGATGGCTATCACATCCCCGCCACCACGAAGCTCCCGTCAGTGACTTAGCTGCCGTAGCCCCAGGGCGACGTACTTAACCTGAATTTGTTAAGTATTAGTATAAATGGCTTAAAGTGCAAAATTATTATTAGCTACATACCATAAATTCGCCTGGCTCCCTCCCAGTGATTCCAGTATGATGAGTGTGTGCCACCCCCACCCTGTCCTTCTGTAAGTAGCAGTGAGCTAAAGCAGGTCTGCATTAGACCATGTTAGGTGTGGTTATTGGACAGGGAAGGATGCTGACAGATGATTGGCTACGTACTGCCAGGCCAGAGTAAATGCAGCCCCATCACTGAGAGGTAAAAGCATGCGATTGTGCAAGAGATTATGAATGTGCCTCTGACTCCCTTTTAAACAGTTAGGCAATCGGACAAGGGCAGCTGACATCTGCCTGGATATTAACAAGGTGACTGGTATCTGGCTGCTGAAACTCAGATGTGGCAGAGAATGAGCGATTCTTTTCTCCTTTTTTCCTCAGTCTTTTTTGTTTGGAGAGAACTGAGTACGGATACAGTAAGACCTCTGGAGCAACTGAGAGCTTCCAAAAGTGTGTTACTGAGGCTGTGTGTGGGTACCCACATGACACAGTACACTTGTTCCTCCAACACTCTCTTTGCATCCACAGATGTAATGGATCAGTCTGGTTTGTGGCCCCCCGTATACAGCGCCAGGGGGCCCGCCTCTCATATACAGCACCCGGCCATATACCCCCGCTCCCAGTTTCTACGGCAACAGGAGCTGTATGCTCTACAGCAGCACCATCACCATCACCATCATCATCACCATCAGCAGCAGCAGCAGCAGCAACAGCAGCACAGGGTCACGCAAGGCATGGAGCTGCAGCACAGGAACAGCGATACACAGGTAACACACCCGCACACACACACCCGTACACACACACACACACACCCGTACACACACCCGCACACACACACCCACACACCTGTACACACACACCCGTACACCCGTACACACACCCGTACATACACACACACACACACACACACCCGTACACACACACACACGCAGGCTCGCACACACACACATGTGCACACACACGCACATACACACACGCGGGCCCGCACACACACACACACACACACACACACAGACACACACACACACACACACACACAGACGCGTGCACACACACACACACACACACACACACACACACACGAACACTACCTTGCTGTGATCTGATCTTCATCATCACCCACTGTGTGTGAGATCAGCTAGACGTAGACTGTCAGGGCCCAGCAGGTAACATGTGGCACACTTTGTGTACCTTGGCCCACTGAGGCTTGCCCAACAAGCCCTTGTCCCTGCCACCCCGTGCCCACTCTCGCCCTGAATCTGCCCCACGGAACTGTTCTGCCACGGCCCCCACTGTGGTTTTGCACTGTTGGCTCTCGCCACCTCCAGCAGTGTAGCTGAGAGGGGGGGCAACTTGTTGAGAAAACGCACAAACAACAAACAGGCACAAAAAATACATTACAGCTGTGGGTTTGTTAAGGGGCGGGGGGGCAAGGGGGGGGCAAGGCTGTGTGCCAGAGCTCAGTTAGTGATTAGGAAGATGTGTGCTGATCCGCCGAGCTCCCCTCATGTGTTCTTTTCCAGGGCTTGTTGACATTTGTGAAGGCCCGTTAAAGTGAAGCGTGGCCCTGGCGCGCGGACAGCGGCACGCCGCTTCTGTTTGCCAGCGCGGAGACGGGCCGACCGCGCAGGGCGCGGCTTTTCATTTTCTGCCAGACTAAACAGACCCTGGCCTCTCGCTGCGGTCCGGGACCCCGTTCCCTTCCACGGTTTTGGAGGCGCGGAGACCGCTTGGCCCAAAAAAACAAATGGTTGCGTATTTTTCTTCCTGATCTGTTGCTTTTCGCTCCTTGTCAGATGCAGAGGAAGATGGAGGAGCCCCCCGTGGAATTGGAGGAGCTGATATCTGAGCCCAGGACCCCCAAACACTCCAAGGCCTTTTCCCTTGGCCCTTCCAGCAAGAGCTCCCCTTCCCCGGGTGCATGTGCAACACGCCTCTCCCCCTGCTGCGCCTCACCTTCACTGCACCCACATCCCAAGGGCCCCGCTGCCACTCCCCGGTCTCCCGCCCTCAGCCCGACCCCTCCGCGCTCCTCTAAGGGCACGGACGTGCAGGACAAGCGAGGCGAGGGTCAACCTCCGCAGGACTATCCTGAATCCCTGGAACCCGGTAAGGACGGAGAGCGGAATGAGCTTAAGGGCAGATGGTGCTTGTACTTTCCTCACAGCTTCGTGTGACATTCTGCAGCTCCTGTGTTAGTTCACCCTCCTAGAGCTCGTGTTTGTTGCTGTAGTGTGTGTGTGTTTGTGTGTGTGTGTGTAGCCCTTCTCTGGGTTATGTTAATTGTGGTCCCCTCCATGTGCTGGCCAGTGCACAGTGCTCTTTGTACGGCAGAACAAAGTGACCACAGGTCTGGCTTTATGAGCCTATCACCTCCGTAATGACCCTCCTCTCTGTAATCACCCACATTTTCCATCATCCATATTTGTTAAAACTGACAGGGAGAGCGGGGCCTCTCACACCCCATATCCGGGTTGTGCCAGGATGCTTTTAAAAAACCCAAGGACTGTTTCCTCTCAGGTCACACAGTCAGACTGCCCGTCCCTCCCCCAGCCTCTTGGACCAGCCTCCTTCGCCCGAGAAAAAAACAGTGTAAAGGGGGAAGGCAAGCGGGCACTTTAGCCACGGCCCTCAAGGCTAGGCTGGTGTTGGGGGAGGGCGTCTTCTTCATCCCACTAGGGCGTGTGGGATGCACACGTCAGGAGTGAGAACAAATATAGATCGGGGGGGGGGGGGGCATGTCTTTCATTCATTTATTCAGAAGAAAAGATGGTACAGATATTGAACACTGATGCATTTCAAACACAATGAGAGAGGAGGTGAATGTGATGGGTATGTTGTTGTGTTCATGTGTGTGTGTGTGTGTGTGTGTGTGTCTGTGTCTGTGTGTGTGTGTAAAGGAGGCGAAGAGGAACATGAGCTGTGTTGAGAAGACACTGAAAGGAAGATAGGGAGGTCAGAGAAATTGCAGACCAGGCCCTCTCCATCCTTCAGGGGTCCTTGAACAGCCAGAAGCAGAAGGATACACATTCATCTGGCTGCCTTTTGGTGGTGGGGAGGGGGGCTCAGGGTGGATAGATACCATCAATAACAGTTTTGGGGTGGGATGGAAAGGGGCGGTTGACAGGGTCATCTTTACAGTCGACCCCACACACTGCCGTGTCATCGATAAGCAGTTCAGCGTCAACAAACACACAGGCACAAACTTTTTCATCATTGTTGAACTTGTAGAAGGACACCTTAGCTACACGTAGGCATTCAGGAAGGGTCAGTCCAACTCCAAGCAGACAGTGACTAATGCACATGCACACATGAGAATGAGCCAGACAGTGTGTACAGTAATGGAATAAAGCATTCATAAGCTCATCACACAAAAGACACTCATTGGAGGACACCACATCATTTGTCAGTGCTTATTCAATGTTTTTATCCAGATGGACTTCATGGCCAATAGACTTTTACCCATATACACAGCTGGATGTAGTACAGTTCAGGGTGTAACTGCAGTATATGTTCTGGGACAGATTACTATACCTTATCCTTAGCAACACAGCAACATGCCACCTGTTTTCTATTTAATGTTGGGATGGAGTGCTAAGTGATGGGGTGGCTATTCTAGAGTATTTAAGCAGATTCCTAAGGAGCCATATTAAGACGTGTGAGTTTAAAGGGACCAAACGGTGAAAGGAAGGAGATGAGATTAGGGAAACGTTAAGGAAACAGGTATAGTGCTGCTAGTGGCAGTCACCACATCCTGTCTGTCTCACACACACACACACACACACACACACACACAGAACCACAAAGACAGAGACACACACACACACAACCACAAAGACACACACAGAACCACAAAGACAGAGACACACACACACACACAACCACAAAGACACACACACACACACACACACACACAGAACCACAAAGACAGAGACACACACACACAACCACAAAGACACACACACACAGAACCACAAAGACAGAGACACACACACACAACAACACATAACCACAACGACAGAGACACACACACACACACACACACACACACACACAGCCAGTTGCATGACAGCTACGTTTCCTGAAATATTTCTGTTCATGTATTTCGTGTTGATTCTGCATATATATTTAATGGCTCTAAAAAAGACAGTTTTCCTAACTGATTTTGACCAGAATGCACTCTGCTACCACTGACGAGAGCGTTTATGAAATATGTCATGATGTGTGTGCCCAGTAGCAGGGTGGCCTTCTGTACAGTGTGCCACTGGGCCCGGTGACACAGGCTCCTGCTCGAGGTGCCACATCTCATTTATTGTCACACTCGTTCCACTTCCCATGATGAGGGTCAGAGTGGCAGCGGGCCGGACACACGAGCCGCAGCCTCCGCTTCCTGCTCAAGGTGCCCCCCAGTGTCCCCACTCAGCTGAGACAAAATTGGTCCGGCGTATGGGTCTGCCGGGGGTTTGTGCTCAGTGAGCCATATGCGGAACACCTCCGGTGGACCCCTGTGTGATGTACACACAGATAGTGTGTGGCTCCTCATGATCGCTCTTCTCCCTTTGCTTTGCTCCCAGATTTGCCGCCTGGCTACACATATCCAGCCATGGGGTACAGGGGCGGCCCCTCCCCCCATGACGTCCGCTTGGCTGAGCCCGCAGACTTGGAGGCGGTACAAGCGGAGCCCACGGAGCCAGCCCCACGGTCCCTCTCGTTCCGAAAAGAAGGGGAGGAGACTGACAATGAGAGGGCAGAAACTCCCGTCAGGACTTCAGGCGAGGACAGGTGCTTGGGGGCAGAGCCCCAAAAGGTTGCGGGTGGAATGAGGACGGGCGACGCTTCCTCCGAACTGGAGCAGAGAGAGGGGCAGTTTGTGAGCTCTGCAACCCAGGTGCCCCCCACTGGGCCCTGTCTGGCCAGTTCTGCTGGGAAGGATGCCCAGGCAGAGGACACCCCTGCAGTCAGCCAGGCCCAGCTCAGGATAACAGAAGGCCTGGAGGAGGACAGCCAGGCAGAGGGGGACGAACAGCATGACGTGCACGCCAGGGAAACGCTTCCACAAGAAGGTGGCTCTGCTACCGAAGTCCTCTCCCCTGGTACTGCCGGTGAGGAGGAGCCGGGGGTGAGGTCTCTCAAAGAGGGTGCGGCAGAGTCCCTGAGCAGCCATCCGGCCAGCCCCGCTGCCAGCCTGCCTTCCGAACCTCTCTGTGGCTCCAGCCCTGTTCACTCGGTCGCTCGCTGTATCTGGAGCTTGGAGCTGCTGATCGCCGCCACCTTGTGTGGGGACGCTGACTCCGCCCCAAGCCCTGGGGCCCCACCCACACCCTGCGGGGCCCTGCCTAACACTGGCCACCATGGCATGGAGCTGCTGAGTGAGCTGGCCAGCCTGGAGTTACAGCACCAGCACAGCCACTCTGGAGAGAGCCAGGGTGAGCACTGCTTTGTGTTACAGTACTCACACACACACACACACAGACAGGAACACATGTGCACTCAGCCATGCTGGAGAGAGCCAGGGTGAGCACTGCTTTGTGTTACAGTACACACACACATACACACACACACACACACACACACACACACACACACACACAGGCACACGCGTGCACTCAGCCATGCTGGAGAGAGCCAGGGTGAGCACTGCTTTGTGTTACAGTACACACACACACACACACACATTCATGTGCATGCACGCACACGCACACTCATGCACGCACACGCACACTCATGCACACACGTGCACACACTCACCCTTTCTTGAGTGCGATGCTCATTCATTCAAATGCAGAGCTTTTACCACAGAACCTGTTTGATCCGCTTATTAAACTTTTATATTTTGAACAGTAAATAAAATATGAAATAAACAGAAGCAAAAAATAGCAAAATGTGACATAATTCTTCTGTCCGTGCAGTCTTCCAGTGAAGACACTGTTATTGTAGAGATCTTCTCTCTGCTGTGTTGGCATGCTAATTAGACTCCATTGTCGAAAATATTGTTAAAGGCATCTCTGTTCAAGGGGCCCTCTCTGTTTCCGTGAGAGTTGATGTTTTTATTTACGGAGACATCCTTAAGCATTTAAGTGCTCCCAAAAGGCTGCTCAGCAAAAAGACCGTCCGTGTTTGTTTTCAATAAGACCAGACATCTTGTTCTTAAAGAAGAAAAGCGTAAACAAACAAAAGCGTCGCAGGGTTTGAACGTTTTGTGCTTGATGCGGGCTTCACTCATGGGCATCGTGGCTTTTATATGCCACCAACACACTGAGTACAGCGGCCAATTTAGAGGATGCAGGAATGCCGCAATGTCAAAGCATTTATCCGGTGTAACGCTTCGTACCGATCCAGATAGCTGGATATCTGCTGAAACAGGAAAACGTTAAGGGCCCCGTTCAACGTGATTGCAGCAGTGTGTCTACTGGGATGTGTCCCAACACCCTTCAGGACAGGACTGTGTCGAGTTAGCAGTGCAGCACCTGCTGGGCCCAGGCAGCTGAGCAGAGGGGACTGCAGTCTTGGTCCTCAACCCACGCTGTAGCATGTGGGTGCGATCCTGGAACTGTGAGCTCAGTCCAGGGAAAAGTTCTGTGACAGTACCTTGACTGGGCTGTCTTTAGCACACACACGGGCCTCAGGGACCTTATACTGCGCTTACGGTCACAGACTTATAACTGGAAGGCTTCAGGTTCAGGCCCAGATGGGGTTCTGCCGCAGTGCCACAGCCACCTATGGCTAAGAGTAGGTGTGGTGGGACATGAGGGACAGCGTAGGGGAGGAACTGATTTTGGGTTGACCACAGTAACTCTTTGGAGGTTGATGTCATCCAGGTGAAGAAACTGAACCCCACACAGGCTGTGACATCACAGGTGTCTGTTAGCTGAGAGACTGACATTTGACCTCTGCCAACAAGGACACCCAAAGGCCTGCGGCCCCCCCCTCCATTGCGCTGCCCCCTTCCCGTGGGTCTGCTGCTTTTTCCTTTTAGTATATACATTCTCAGCATCCTTCCTGTCCCCCAGCTCAGACTGTGACTTTTGTCTGACTTATTGTTTGAGGCAGCTGTCCACATTATCTCTGACTCCCGATTGTGACTTTGACTCTCTGAGTCACATATCCCGCTCGCTCACCTCTAGTCCTACTTTCTGGTAGACTGTCTTATCCAGAGTTACTGACTTGACCAGTTACCCATGTTTACAGCTGGATATTTTTACTGACGCGATGCCGGTTTAGGTACCTTCCTCAGGAGTGCAGCAACAAGAACAGAATGTTTCTCCACCCCATTCCCAGCATCCCTGCCGTCCTTCTTCTTCCAGCCATTGGTCACATGATTATGAAACCTCTGATAAATGTCTTTGATAAGATCATTTAAAAGTCTTTGAAAATGAAAAGTCCAATGTTCAATGTGTGCTAACAACGGCCTGTTTGACAATGAAAAGGGAACTGAATAAACACGTTTCCACCTCACGTACCCGTGGTCCACACCACGTACACCTGCCCCATAACCCACAGATTTATGCACGCGTGGTGCACCCCCGGGCTGTGATTTGCCAAAGCTGTGAGCAGTTCCCTTATGTGTCACCAGGGCTTCCCTGTCATGAATGTGCAAACAAAATGCAAATCACTGTGGCAGGCCTGAGTCAGTGAGGCATGCCCTGCCTTAAAGACAGTAATGAATGCAGATTAACCACTGTACCACACACCCTGGGCATCCCAGCATACATGTTGGACTGGCACGGCCGTGGCCAAGCCAGGCGAATAGCCAATCCTGCTTAACCACAATTCTCATCTCTTCAACTTGCCATGAGAAGTGTGTGCAGTTTTACCTCGGCCACATGACCATCACATGGTTCTGAGCCGTGCACAGGCCACATGCTCAGGTGCACGTTCACAGGGACAACAAACAAATCCTAACAGTGCACATACTCCGCATGTAGTTCACTGTGTGACACCGAAACACAGGAGCATGCGTGCACAAGGAGTGACCGCACAGCTCCTGTAAACACGGAGGTGTGTGTGACACAGACACTTGTTTACACCTCACTGGGACACATACATCACTGGTTTGTACTAGTGCTGATTATACACAGGGGGAAGCATCAGCCAGTTAAATAGCAGGGGTTCGCTAACGATATAAAGATACCAGCCTCTCAGAGTGCATGTGTGCAAACTGTCTTTTTAAGTAACAAGGGTGTGGCTGAAGGTGGGGGGGTCTGAGAGAAACTCCCCATGCTGACTTAAGGCATTCCAGATTAGTGTTGTTTATGCCCTGCTAATTAAAAGCAAACATGGACTCTGTGTTGCAGGAGAACAGCCGCTGACCTTTGACCTCCAGAGTCTGGCAACTCTGGCAGCCGCTCGTGCCCTGGAGCTGGGCAGCACCGGCAGTGACGGGTCAGGCGTGGACTCCAGGGTCAACCAATCCAGCGCTCTCAGGAAGAGCGTCAACCTGCGCAGGAAGTGCAGATGGAGGCCCCGCCATGAGCCGGTAGGAGAACACAGAACAGAGTACAGCGTAGCGTGCGGCACGTGCAGTGCGTACAGAGCGTAGCGTGCGGCACGTGCAGTGCGTACAGAGCGTAGCATGGGGCACGTGCAGTGCGTACAGAGCGTAGCGTGCGGCACGTGCAGTGCGTACAGAGCGTAGCGTGCGGCACGTGCAGTGCGTACAGAGCGTAGCGTAGGTTCAGAGTCCTGCTGAACTTGTGATGACTACATCACTGTGGTGTGAGCATCCATACACATATACACGCTCCCCTTACACTGTACATCTTGGTGCTTAAATAGCTCATGTTACCTGTGCATGTTGCCCACTCAAAGGCGTGCCCAACAAAGGTTGCCATGGAGACACTGGACGGGCAGGAGCTGGCCATGCGTGTGCGGCTGGCAGCGCTGCAGAGGCGCTACAAGGAGAAGCAGAGAGAGCTGGCCAAGTTGCAGAGGAAGCACGACCACCAGTAAGTGCACCCGCATGCACGCAGGAGCGCACGTGCACACACGCATGCGCGCACGTGCACACGCATGCACGCACGTGCACACACGCATGCACGCAGGAGCACACGTGCACCAGCATTCTAACCACACCAGTCAGCAGTCCCTGCCCTTTTGTTCATTAAAGAGGATGAGTCACCCCCCCAATCCACTGATATTCAGACAGACACAGGCACAACAGAACCTCCCACCCCAGCTACATTTCTGCCTGAGTTCAGCACCTTGCCACCCCGTCTTCCCCCGCAGGAAAGAGGAGACTTCTCGGAGCCCAGCACGCCGAGGACCGGGGCGGCCGCGAAAACGCAGGTGCACCCCCAGCACTGGCCCCCCAGCCTCCACAGACAGCCCTAGGAGAGCCAGGTGAGCAGCCGGCACCTTCTGGGTGGGCTCTCCAGCCTGGCAGAGGCAAACGTGTGGAAGGGCAGGGACGAGCACAACAGCACAGGGTGGGATCTTAACACAACAGCACAGGGTGGGAGCTGCTGCATGTCTTCCATCTCCTAAAAAAAGGAAACAGAACAAGACACGCAGTGCAACGGTGTCCAGGCTCCTTTACTTTTCCGCCAGTCTTAAGGCTCAACCTGGCCCATGACTCATGACAAAATGCCACTGACAGTGGCTGGCCTGAGGAAGTCAAGAAGACCTCCTGGGATTAGTGTGTCTGTATTTCTGCAGCTTCAAAAAGGGAACAAGCAGGACCATGAGTTTAGTCAACACGTCACATCCTCACCATAGCGTTACACCATCCTTAAGCACCTTCCCACGACTAGAATGTTTTTTTACCAGTTCCGTCTAGAGGAACGTGGCCGTGCAAACAACTCACCTGTGTGCTCTCTGTGGAGGTGAGGGCTGGCATTGCACTGTAGTGTGTGGGAGTTCTCAAACACACAAGCATGCGTCCTTTTATGTGCTTTACTGCCCATCTGTGTATGTGTGAGAGGGAGAGTATGTGAACCAGAAGATAGCTCCAGGCCGGTTCAGAGACCTCTTCACACTCCATCTTTACCCAGCACTCCTGCCTTCTTCTCCCACATATAAGGGTCAACGATGAAGTGCCCATAAAAGGCAGGCATCGACTGGTTCGTCTGGTTAGTCACAGCGGTGATTACAACGAAATAACGTATGTGAGATATCGCAGCTCAGGAGATGTCGGTTCCGCGCTTGCAATTAGCAGTATGTGGCAGAGGGCTGTATCACCTTCGACTGCACGTTTCAGACACGACTGTCGCACCAAGAAGTTGGTAGCATGTGTGTTTGTGTGTGTGCGTGCCTGACTAAAGAGAGAACAGGTACATGTCACAAACGCTTATTGACTTTGTGCAAATTACAGTGGAAACCTTGCATTAGTTCAAACGAGGGAATTTGAGGGCTTAATCAGAGGAAGGAGCAAGCCATTAATCATATTTATAACTTCCATTGATTGTGCAGAGGAGCCGTGACTGGTGCTAACCCACCGTGCTCTCGTGATATTAATATGATAACGACAGAGCGCGGGAATGTCTCCACAAAGTCAATGCCTTAAGTTATCAGTTTGATTAATGTGTTTATGGGTGAAAAAAGCCTCCTTCTGTTTATGGGGACTAGTGTTGTGCTGGCTGCTCAGTGAAGCCGAACTGTGTCACCTGGGTAAGAGAATTCCCCCTTTAGTGCCCGAGGCGCAGGGACCGGACCAGGTGTGAAGTGAAGGATCAGTTTGGGTTCTAACTGCAGGCAGACTCCAGATGCCATGCATGTTTGTGCAACTGACAGTCCTGAGCGCGTGTGAAAAGTGACCGCTCCTTACGGCGTGGAAACTCGTCGTTTATGTGCACTATAACTTTTCTGCTGAGAAAGACCAGTTGAAAGAGGCAGCGTACATGACTTCACTACATTAGTGTGTTGCTTGGTTTTATTTGGATTTCAGTGTACATACACTGTACTGTTTAATGTTTGTATGTATAATAAGAAAGCTGCTGTTTTAAGAAAGTACCACTAACATAATGGTGTCCTGCAGGTACGATGCAGTGAAACAGTGTAGTGATCAGTACAACTGGGGGTTTCTGGTTACACCTGGGGTTTGAAGAGTCTGGGTGAAGACAGCTCAATTCTTAGTGGACCTCAGGATCCAAATCCCCTTAAAAGAGAATTAGGGGTGAGGGTGAGGGTTCACCATGTGATCTGTGACAAAAAGCATGCATGCTGGGAGTGGCTGGCAGGGTCAGTTGGCAGGGTTGGGGAGGGGTTTCACCTCCACAAACATAAAGGAAGGATTGTTTAATGAAAAAAAAACTTGCAGGGACCCTTTTCTCTTACAATTCCACTCCTTCCACCAATTTATAGTAAGGATCATGCCTTGTTCCAGACACTGTGGCTGGCACATGAGATGTGGTTAAAAAAGCAGGTCCCAGGCGATGCAGAATCTTGAAATCTGATTATTCTGCCCTGAGCAGCGTGAAAACACAAGGCACCCTGGGACAAGGGAGTCTGTTCACCTAATCAGTCCAAAAACTGAATGGTATTACCGAATAATCCAGGGCTTTGGGGAGAGGGTCGGGGGCGGCACCTGATGAGGAGGAAACATAATTAGGGGTCTGTGGATTCTTTAGCAATCCATCCAAAAAAAGCTTGTTCTCCTCATTTATTCAGGGAGCAAGTATGTGACATCAGTCACCGTGGACCTCCGGGGTCAACTGAGGTCAGAAGGGCAAAAGGTTGGTTTCAGAGAGCAAGAGGTAGTGGCGACAGATGGGGGTGGGAATTCTGAGGGGAGTCTGGGGGGGGGGCGTTTTCAGGAACAAGGATGCGGGGGTGGTGGATTTTAATAAACGAGCAATCAATGAGAGAGCCCTGTTTTTTCTGTCAGACTAACAATAACAAAGCAGATGCAGTTTTGGCAATATCAGGTTACGTCATGGTTTGAAACTTGACTGCAGGACTAACAGCAAAGGG
This sequence comes from Chitala chitala, assembly GCA_025773905.1. Lineage (NCBI taxonomy): Eukaryota > Metazoa > Chordata > Actinopteri > Osteoglossiformes > Notopteridae > Chitala > Chitala chitala. Next base: position 964 of record JABJVR010005291.1, on the reverse strand, counting down.
GCAATGAGTGAGTCGATGTTACTGCTTGGGACTAACTGACGATGCTTATTCCCCTTGTATGGGGTGGGGGGAGCCCCACATCGGTCTCCGTGCCCTGTACGATGCTGTCAAGCCATATAAAGACCAAATCACTCTGGCAACACAACAGTCACAAAACTGAAAAACACTGAAGAACACAGACCCCCCAACCAGGAGGCTGAAGGCTCAAGGCTCAAAAGTGTAAAGTATATACCACAGTTGTGCCCTGTATGCCTCCAATTTTAAGCCTTTCCATAATGTTACGAGTAGGTGTAAGTGCAGATTCGGACCGAGGTGAATCGTACGTGTGTGTCCCTGTGCTGTATCCACCCTCCTCGTGGGCCCACAGGAGGACTACAAGCTGGGTGTCCTGGCATGGGGGAGTAGGAGCTGTATAAAGTGAAACAAGGATGAGGGCCTGAGGGAGAGTGTTTGAACGAGGGGCGCTCGGATGTGTGTGCGCGTCTCGGGGGAGGGACTTGGAGGCCCGACAGGGCATTGAGTGGAGTCGTCGCTCGATAGAGGTTAGTGTTTATTGATCCAGCCCTGAAGCTCAGGTCAGTGGACATTCTCCCTCTCTCTCTCCCCTCGCTGTTCGCCCACCCTCCAGCCCGTTTTGCTCTCTTCCTCCCGCTCTCGCTCCAACACCATCCTGACTGCACGCTCCCGCCACCTAAACACGATCTACCCTGCAGCATCATGTGCGCCATTTCAATTAATGGGGGCGTGTTTTATGCGTGCAGTATTTTTTTATGTTTATCCGTATAAAGGCTGATAGCATAAAGGTCCAGCATCTGCTGTTTATGTTGGCCTTGCGTTGAACTGAGGGTCAGCCGCAAGGTAATGTGCCTCCGTCTCTTGCTATACTGCTTCCACACACACACACACACACACACACACACACACACACACACACACACACACACACACACACACACACACACAC
>JABJVR010005290.1:0-13699 GCA_025773905.1 Chitala chitala | reverse complement strand
CCCCCCCCCCCCCCCCCCCCCCCCCCGCCGCCCCCCCCCGGGCGGGCCCCCCCCCCGGCCCCCCCGCCGGCGGGGGGGGGGTAGGGTTTTTTTTTTTTTTTTTTTTCCCCCCCGTGTACGTACCTGTGCCTTTGCACACTGTTTTGACCTTGTACATTTTTTTACCTGCTTCAATGTTCAACAATATGCCGTTTTAATTTAAAAACGATGCATTCAAGGTCCTGACCCACTGCTCTCTAGCCCTCCCCCCCGCCCTACACCCCCCGCATTGTGCCGTTGGCCACTGGAGCTGTTTCTAAGAAGCCCGCACTAACAACACACTGGGCCGTGTGCACGTGTGTCTGTCCACGACCAGCACTTTGCTGTGGTAGCCTTGAAGACACGCTGAGGACTTTACAGGGACAGCCTCTGCCACTGAAGGGGGTGTCGTGGGGGGAGAGGGGAATCCTGGAGAGGACAGCACACCTTCTCTGCCTTTTTACATATTTTTAAGGATGGAAGTGGTGATACTAAAACATACTTCACACAGTTGAGTTTCTCTTTGCCATGGAGTAGAAGGGCTTAGTCACTGTATATTTTGAATCAAACTGGAGAAGACTTTTAATCATATATATAGGGGAAAGAGGTGTTTGGTAGTGTAAAATACTGCAGAGCAATTAGAGCTGCAATGTTAACCAGTGTGGGCAAACTTGGTTATCTGTAACCATGAGAAACTGCCACAACTAGCTGTGCTGTCTGTGAAGGGGGAACATCCATAGACTTGTTCCTTATTTTGCTAATAAAAGACCATTAACAACCCATGTGGTGGTCCTGGTGTCTTCATTTATGAAGATAATTACTGTGCGCTCATATTTGTGGAGGTGACTTTTCCAGTCAAATCGTGAACATGCTGTTTTTTTGGGGGGGTGTGTGTGACCTACTCATAATCAAGGGTTTTAAAAACAATCCCGTTTAAGGGAAGGAGATTTTCACTCGTTAGGTCTTCAATAACATTGGCTCTTTTTCTCCACTGATGCCCAGCTGTATAGATTCTCTTAATCTGGAAATCATGCATTAGAATTCTTAGCTGCTTCTGCTGCTGGAGCTACAAGGAGGGTACTTTTAATTTTCACTTTGTCATTTTCATTCCAAAATAAGTGCTTGGTCACGCTCACACTGCCGTTACATTGTGCTCTTACCATTGTGTGGATCAGTTTCTCTAACCAACCGTTTTGTATGTTGAGTAAGTTGATGTCTGTTAGTGAAAAAACGTGAGAATGTGGCCTTTCTGTCATAAAATGTCCAGTCGTGTGTTGTTCAGCCAACAGAAATGATGGTTCATGCTGTGTCTCTCCCAACCGTTGTTGCCTATGGATGGGTGTAAACTGACCCTAGTTTACACTATATTGCGCTCAGGTTACTGCCAAATTGCTGTTAAGGACACAGTCTTATGACCACGGTATTGTCTGTCCGAATCGCATTGTGTTGTATGGTTGTACCGCTCAAGAGTGCTCAACTAGAATTGCTCGTAAAGTCGTCTGGCTGTGAAAGCAGGTTGGAATGTAAAATTTACGAGCTGTGGACATTGCTTTGCGTGCCTTCCTGCTGCTGCAGTCTGATCGTGGCATCTGCTGTGGTTTTACCACCGATCTGGCAGGATGGTGCTGATCTGCGCCAGCGTCAAGAGTCCCGCTGTGTCTCTGGAGACTGAAGTTGTGAACAGGTGTTCGCCTGGAGAGCCGCTGCTGGTGCAGGAGCACGAAGCCGCTAATTAACATCACGCTGTCAGCTTCCTATCCCTGCAGACGCAGGCTCTGCAGCTGGCCTTCTATAGTTGAAAGTGGGGGGGGGGCTATAAACAACAGTGAAGTGTTGCTGGGGGAGGTGGTACTGTTCTGTACTGCCCATACAGTAGGATTGCACAATGTTCTGTGTGGACACGCCTTGCATTTAGCTCTTGTGGCATTCACTTTGTATGCAGGTGCTATGGTAAGGGGAGGGAACGGTACATTAAGGGACCGATAAGGTGGCCTTATCAACCTTGTCCCGCCCCCAAAGGAAAACGCCCTCCAGAGATCTTGTTACAGCTTCAACCTGCCAGTTGTGAGCAGATGCTGTGCTGCTCTTACAGAGATAATGTCATGTGATAATGGCATGCATGCAGCACTTTGGAGGAGTCTTAACTGATTATGCGTGTACCTTGATGTGCACATGTGGACCACTGGATGCAGCTACTAGAATGCACCTGTACGGAAGGTCTGCTGCAGTCCAGTATGTCGTGCAATGCTTGGCTTGGTACCAGCTTTGCATCATACAATTGATATATGCAGAGAAAGGAAGTGGCTGTGCGTTTGCATTTTCTACTGAGGTCTGTATCCATGCCCGTCATCAAGCTTATCGCTCTGGCCGTATACTGCTGGGTGTCTGCAGTCCCCTGCACTCCTCAGCTTTACATTCTCTTTTTGATGTTATCAGTTCTGGGTGCCATGGCAACAGAGCAAAATTCCTGTTGTAGTCTGATGCTACGAGCTTGTGGATGGATTTTCTTAGCATGGGACAATCACAATAATGAATCTATTCAACATCAAAGAATTAATAAGGAATCTCTCTGTACCAACTTTAATTTCTGAATATAGGAATGTGGTTGAACACCAATTAAAACAATGCCTAGATCATGTGATGTCTTCCTGGTTTCTGAAAACCACGATCGCAAAGAACAAGACCAGCCTCCATGTTGGCTCCAAGTTTGGTCAGGCTTCTCTCAAGCCACTTTTAGCCATGCTTCTGTGCATGTATCTGTTTGTTGTCAGTTACCACAGCTGAACCAGTGTGCGTATCACTCAGGGCTCTTAAAGGGGGCCTGTCACCACCTCTGAAGTTAAAAATAAATAAATTCAGTACTTAAATTATTTTAAGTTGGACAAAACCAATGAGCCGTGCTTATGTCAGAACAAGACCTAGACCAGTGATCACATAGGTTACGTCTTCCTTCCTTCATGTAAATGTTTTAAATTGCTGAACCTGTATCCGGACAGTATTACAGCATAGATTTCATGTGTAATACTCAACTTCCCTGCCCCGGAAGTTAGAAGAGGAAATAAATCTGCCACATTGTTTTGCAACTCTTGCATAACCGTACTGCTGAGGGAAGATTCTGTTGGGTTTTAACATGCTCCAGTCCCTGTTGGGGTAGAAAAAAACTCTGTTCAGTCCGTCTGTTAAGTGCTTCCTTTGTTCAACTGCCTGTGGTGACTTTTAGCAAGGTTCCTGGCAATGAGCTCTTCGTTACACATATCGTTAATTTGCACTGTTTTTAAGCCCTTGGTAGGATATTCCTACATTTTTATATATATTGATCAGCAGTGCTACAGCTGGATGGTCTTAATGCAACCCAAATTTGCAGTGAGTCATTTTAGTGGACCGCAAGGAATACTGTGCTTCGAAGTACAATTGACAGCATATAATGGCAAAGGTGGCGTAAGTGACAGCAGTGAGCACGGCGCCTTGTGATGTTCTAAACCACAGCACATTATCGCTATATTTTGGAAACTTCATGGGTGCTTAGAAAAGTGCTGTGCACTTGTAGTTATTCACTTTCCGTGCACTTTACTCGGGCACTAAAATGCTACAATCGTTGCCAATCTGGAAATTGCATAACGTTGTTTTCTCTCTTCGCCCATGTCCACACCAAAAGCAGAACAACGCACAATTTTAGTTTGATAGAAATTAAAATTAATGAAGCCATGTGAAATAAACACATTGTAATCTAGGTGTTTGTTTACACCTGGATTATTCTGGTGGTTATGAAATGGGTCACCCATCTGATGTCATTGCTGGGAACTACTGTGAGTATCCGTAAATCCATGAGCTCTTAATGTTATGCTTTGTATGAGTAGTCATATGTGATATGCAGTGGTTTTAAATTACAAATATGTCTTTCAAATTTAAGCAGTAATTCTTCATTTTAATACAAATGCTTGAAATTAAGTTTAAGATTCTTGCTTGCAATTGTGTAAACACATTTAGAGAAAGGTGTCAACAAATCTCATGTTTCTACTTTAGTACAAACCTACCCTTATTGTGTGGTATATGCTAGCGATTGCTATCTACAGATGTCCTTTTCTGTAATGTCAAAGATTTACACATTTTTACTTTAGTGAAATATTATGGCTTCTTCCTCGCCAGTAACGTGCAGTAGTGACATCATATTATGGCAAAACACTGCGATCCTTTTGATTTTGTTACTGACGCATTAGCTGTGGCTTCGCTGCTGTGAGAGTAGCACCCCCCAACATGGCGGCGCTGCTCGGCCACCCGCGCCTATGCAAGAAACACTACAGACTGAAAATGAGGTTATTTTTGGCTAGCCTTCGAAACCTGCCGCATCTGAATAGTTTGCCTGCAGCGCCCTCTGGTGTTAAAAGAAAAACCTCATTGACACTACAGAGACTAAATATGTTGGACAAGTTATTTTCTGTGACAAGAGAAATGTAACCACTGTTCTGTTCGCTTATCACTGTCTTGTCTTGTTAGCATTATTTATGGACAGAAAGTGAACATGTTGGACCATTATCAAGAAGTTCAACATAGTTCTACCGTTTATCCTGGTTAAAATTTTCTGTCCATATTATTTAATTTTAGCAAATATCCAGCTTTGACTTGCTTTTCACACTCCCTCCGTTGACATGAAATCTTCCGAATGTTTGATCATTTATATTCCTGGTTATCGTTAATATACCGAACAAACAAAAGCCCCCTGTCCACATGCGGCGGCAGTACCAAAATTTTCAAGTCTTCCATTTACAAATTGCCTCGCAGAAAAGCGCTGCTAAACAATTCTGAGGTTGTAAGCAAAATGTTACCGGATTCTTCTAATGTCAGGCTCAAAACGTCACTAGTGATCGATGTATTTAATTGTTAGTTGTAATGTTACCGTCACAGGTGGTCGGACTAAAGACTTTGGCTCAGCGGTCTGTGTGGCGCATTGGTGACCTGTGTTCGAGTCTCGCCTACTCTCTCGATCTGTTATAGTGTAAATGTCTGAACATAATGGTAATGCGTACCAAGTCATGTATGGAGAATTTTCAAATTCAAAGAATTCCAGGTTTCACTGTACGAATAAAAAGAACTTTTCGATGGCTCCCCCCCCCTCCCCAATATGAGAATAAAAGGTAAAATAAAATTATTTGATTATGGCCATTTCAAAGACTAGATTTCCAACCACATAGTGAATTGTGTTCATTAAGGCACTCTACTTTTGTCGTAAAAATTCCAATTAAATGCCAAAGTATGTAGAACTGTAAGTCCATATAGTCTGATACTGAAATATGAAAGCGCGCTGTGGAATATTTCTTTACTTTGATGGATATGTTTCATTAAACATTTATTTTTTTTAAGTTAACGGTGTAATACTTAGGTGGCGCTTTTATTAAGATATGCGAAATCTGCCATTTAAATGCGTCCGTATTTCAACATTAAATTGTAGAAAGGGCAGTAATATTGGATATTGTCCCCGATCTCTGTCACCGTGATGATGCGGAATAAAGGCAAGCCATTACACATGGGGAAAGTCTTAATTAAAACAGTGCTGGAAGGGTAACACGGAGTGCAAAGTCGACTGTAAGTAAGCGAGCGATTTCTGTTCCAATTTACGCCCTTCATATGGTGTTCAGCCTCGCTCTCTTAATTTCTGTGAGGTGGTCCAATCTAAAACTGGCAGTAGGCTTCTTATTAGTTTTGTGATTAGATTTTAAACGAATAACTAATTGAATCCCAAAAGGACAAAGCATGTCGGATAAAGTCATTTTTAAGTTTGTGACTACAGATTGAATGCGCAGACTTTTTTAAGCACTTGAACTTCATAACTACGTGCATATACAGTGAAATTTGCATCACACACTGTTACTTTTTTGTGCATTATTAATCCCATAGGGAAATTACTTCTCTGCTTTTAAGCCATCCCCTGAGGGCAGTAGTGGGCAGCCAGCCACATACGGCACCACGGTGCTAGCCGCTAGGTATTTTGTACAACGACACACCTGGCTGGGCTGGGATTCTGAACCAGGAGACTTCCACATCCCAGCCTGATGGCCTACCCTTTGAGCCACCATTGATTTATGAAGGAGAATATTAATTCACAAACATAGTTGTCAATAATTGATAACGTGAAAGAATTTTTGTGATGTCACATGGTGCATCCTCCAAGAACACAGAAGCCTAAATTGCCAAGCAGAAAAAACCCTGCTGATATGGATCTTATTTGGTGACATAGCAGACTTTTTTTGGGAAGCAAATACTGTATAAATACAATAAAGCTATCTTCTGTGTTAATTTAGTTTTGTTTTTCAATAAAAAGATAAATTGTTCTTCAGAAATGCTGACGCACTTTACAAAAGGCTATTCAGCAGTGTGTTCTGTGAGGTTCATTACCTTTACTGCTTAAAATCTGCCCATAAGCACAATTTCTTGTTAAAGGTCTTTTACCTAATCCTATTACCCATCTGTCAAGGTTTCCGCCCATACTGGTACCTCTTGAATGGGCACACCTTGGGCACAGAACATGTATGATGTACTCATCTCCATATTTTCATTGCTGTATAAACAACTGTATGAAATGAGTGAAAAAGGTGCCATCATAAAGTGGTTTTCAAGTTGATTTTATTATACCTTTCATGCAGCTCCGATTTTGGTAGTATTTGTTAAAGGTTGTTGGGGCATGGCTCACCAGTTAGTTCTGAGGTTGGAGGTTGTAAGCCAGCCAATGCCAGTCCCCAGTCTGGTTAAAAAAAGGTAAGGTTCTATCAGGAAGGGCCTCTGATGTTAAAACCTGTACAGAGTTGATGTATAGATCATTAACTAGACACCGGTTAATCTGCTGTGGTGACTCCATTACGGGGAGCAGCTAAAAGGAAAAAAATAAAATCACCCAATATAATCTTAATATCTTATTTCCTTTTGCTGTGAGCAAATGAAAAAAGGTTCTGCCCACTGTATACCTATTCAAGTGGTGCTAGAATGGGCATAATAAATCACAACACTCAGTTATCTTTATAAATGATCATGTATCTTCCTCCACATTAAAATTTGATTAACAATATTTTTTATTGTTTTATTTGTGTCAGTTGAGTGAAATTTCAGTTACAGAATAATTGTCAGAATCAGTTACTGTAGGGTGGCTAAGGATGGTGAGTATAATCTGATTATGATGTTGTAGTAGTGTTGTTATTTCCAAACAGTTCACTACAGTACTTGTATAAAAAAACTGTGGACATTAAAAGAACTACAAACCTATAATCCATTTTCAATTATTGTCTTTGAAATGCATACCAATTACAGTATACTTCTATCATAACATGTGGAACATTTCATAACTTTATATAATTTGAGACATGGCATAATGTCTAAACTAAAAGAAAATGCATATGCAAGGTGCTGGGTCTTCATTTTCCACCTGTTACTGTATGTCATGCCTCACAAACCAGTGTGAGGCCTCACAAACCAGTGTGAGAACTTCTAAGCTTTCTGGGGCACAATTATAAGGTTCTTTTTGAGGACAACCTCTTCTTTATGAGAATTAAAGAACTTTCATCTTGTTCCATTTAATTTCTTATAACCATTCTCTCACTTGTGTTGCTGGCTTTGTACAGGACTGCACACAGTATAAAGACTCATTTTTACTTCAAAAGCATGAGATCTCAAAGTTCTGCTCTGTTTTCTTTAATCTTTTACATTAACATTACAGTCATCACTTTCTTTGTAGCTGATTTGGGCTTCCTTTTCATTTCTTAATCACTTAATCGCATAGTTTTTTTTAAATCGGAATATTCAGTGTCTTCATGGTCATTCTGTTGCAAACGGAGGATTTCCCTTTACTGACTCAATGTAAATTGAAAGTCTTGCCTAATGTGTTTCATTGTTCAGTGAAAACCAGTGAGCCCTCTTTACTGTGTAACTCATAATAGCTTGATAATGGAAGTCATGCTACAGAATTTCACTTTTTAGCCCTTTCTAGTAGCAGCCCCCACTTTGTGTTTTGGGGTACTTAAGGGGCATATGTTTGCTGCAGACAAACTTTGTCTGGAGAGAGCGTAACTCTAATGGGCGAGTTCCTTTCGAATTGTCTACGTTCTCAACTTTTAATAATGGATGACATTACTCCTGTATTTCAGGCGAGATATAAGGGGCAACATGCACAGGAAAATGTAGCTAATATGTGAATCTTTATGTTTAATGCAGTGTTGGTGAAACTGGTTTGTTTATACATGGATTTGAATTCATTGAGTGTTTAGTAATGTATGAGAGTAAAGTGTAGCATTTTTCTACAGATCCTACCCAGTTTTCTCCCCTATTAGTTGTACAGAAGTACCATATGAACAGTAGCTTCATATATGCACCACAAGTAAACTGTTATCTGTAAATTTCCTCCTTATCCAGGTTGATGCCTTTCTGTGTGCATGCATGTATGCCTGTAGGTATGTGAGCTATTCCAGGTCACAGACAGCAGCAGAAGTAAGTTTCTAACAGCTCTTCAAAGCCTTCACCCAACCTTCTTTCGTATCTGGAAATCCTGCTGCTGCCAAGCATCACTGCACACGCTTTGAATGAGCCAGTGTAGTAGTGCGTCTGGGAAAGCGTGTTCTCGTGGGTCTACTTCAACGGCTGAGCAGGTTTATAGAGGTGTTGAATTATTTCGAAAGCAGGAGCGCTGTTCTGATGCACAGTTGTTCGTCTATTGTTAATGACTGCTTCGACTATCACACACTGGAAACGGATCCCTGAAAGGATGAGATTTAAAGCGAGAGAGAAAAAAAAACCCAAGATCTGCCGCTAAAACAAACCCATTAGCAGAAATGAGGTTCCAAATTCAGACTAATTGCTGTTGAAGATTATGACCGAACATGACCTCATTATTCCTAATATAAGCCTGTGTAAGGGAGGTTTGGGGCACAGCAGCCTAAAAATAAATAAATAACGAGATATGTGACAGATATCTGTTTAACATTACTTTTCACATTTCGGTCTGTAATTGCAGCCGATGCGCTGCCTTTACCGTAAGTATCCATGAATCCCTGCTGCTGAGCTGCGGCCCGGCTTGCTTTTCTCATCGTTACAAACGATCAGCAACAATTTCTGCGGTTCAGCTGCACTGCGAGACTTTGAATAATTTATTGGTTTCTGCGATTGGTTTTTTATTTCTCCGCTTACGACAGAACACCCCTGAACAAATTGATCAAGAGGCAATCTGAAATACAATATGCCTCTTTGAGAAGCTTGTCAGCGGAGGAATGCATTGATTTTCACAGTGTGTGTTTGTTTTAATCAAACCCTTCATCGATTAGATCGCAAAACAGCGCCGTGTTCTTGCACAGTTCACAGATTCCACCTGCTGGAACAAATCTCTCTATAAAACATAATGGCTGTATTTTCCGTCTAATAACACACGCAGATAAAAGCCGGCTTGGCGCTCGTTCTTGGCAGCCTGGAGCGGGTGTTGGTCTCAGAGGCATTCGTGCTTCCACGCTACATAAAACAAGGGTTAACTGGCTTAATTCTGCCGTTTATTATCTTCGGTATTCAATATGGTCATATTGTGAGGTGAGGTAGAACTCATGAAAAAATGCATGTGACTACCCAGTAATAATAAAAACTAACAGGGAATATTGTGTATTTGTTAAAGTGTGCACCAAAACACTGGTATTGGTCCATTTTTCTCATTGTTTGTTCAACACTGGTCTTGAGGCTGTATGCGATATTTTACCATGTCGTTGGTTGATCTGCCCACTTTATCATAAAGAAATGAGAATGAGGTTTAACCTTAATGATTTTAATGTATGCTGGACGTTACCACTAGATGGCAGTATGGGCCCCAGACTTATATGAGAGCATACAGCGTCCGAACGATGGAGCCTTCCTGCCTCGGTTTAGTAATGGGACTGGTGCGGTGTGCTGAAGGTTTCTGTGTACCGAAACCAGATGCAGAAAGTGGGCAAGGTCAACAACTGAAACACAGAGCTCAGGCAACACTTAGAGTATTGGATTTTTTAGTTAACTCTAGATATGTGTATCTCGTGCAGCTATATGTTGTTATATGTCGCACCATGGTCCTAGAGGAACGTTATTTCCTTTCACTGTGTACTGTACTCACTGTATATGGTTGAAATGACAATTAAACCACTTTGACTTTGACTTGATGGTGTATATTGCCTACTCTAACATTGTAGTGGGCTGGTTAGCAGGACGTCATGCAAGACAGGAGTGCACAGAACCTGGTGTATTACAGGTGGTACGGGAGGGAAAAGCCATGAACGTCTGTGCTTTAGCTCATTCACGAAGCAGGTACTTTTTCAGGGTTTTTCTTTATCCACATTAAAATCAGACCAAAGCATTTAGAAAGCTGAAGTGGTAAATAGAAGACACCAAAGCCAGTGGAACAGGCTATAAAAGGAAGAGTGTTTTACAGTGTGTTTGAATTTACCTCAGTATGCATGCTAGAACTACGTATATATACCAGAATGGGATCAGCAGAGAAGTTTAATGTAAAAGAAGACTGTTTACTTTTAGTTGCAACAAAGGAAGAGACAGAACATTATGAATATTATCTGTATCTACACTATGTATTTTGTCGTTCGTTTTAGTTGTGGGTAGTTAAATGCGTCGCTTCTCATCAGAATGTGTTGTGTAGATACCTTGGGGTACATTGCTAGACGTACCAGTTGCAGTTGAATGTTTTTAATTTGTCAAATAATTGGTATATCTTTTCCCAGTCTGCTTTTAGCATCTTTTATTGGCTTAATTTTGGTGTTACGAAATAGTATAGCCTATTCTTGTGAAACTCTCTGTACACATCAGCACAGCTTTATGATAGCCTAGATGATGATGATGGTCCAGTGGAGCCTAGTTACTTGATGTCTGTTCAACTCTGCCTCACCATTGTCTATGGTCTAGGATCCTTAGGCTGTGTGGTATCAATGACAATATAAGGTTCTGCATGAGGTTCGCTGATTTATCCTGCTTCATTTATTGCCTTCGAAGCTCTGTTTGTTCGTTTAAGCACTGCCTGCCACCGGGCCTGTGAAGTGTTGGAAGTGTCAGAAAGATGCTGTTGAAACCAAAGCAGTGATTCTGCAGTACCTTGTCAGAGCAGCAAGCACTAATATAGCAGAAAGTGATAGGGGACAGGTTGGGGGCTTTGCCGTCATTCTAGGTCCTCGTGCTGGATTACCAGGCTCAGTGAGAGTTAATGACTCTACATGCGTGTTGTCCTGTTGAGAATGCTGGGTACAAAATATATGATTGTTCAGCTTCTGACTTGAGCATGTTAGAGCATCCAGCTATGAGGGGAGATGGAGTAATAGCCAATTTATACTCAGGCCCTGGCTGCCACTACAGCGATCGCACAGGTTTTACAAGCACAGCGTGGTCTCTGGGTGTTTGCAATAGCTCAAGTCCACCACCAAGACAACTGGGACAAACCCTGTCCTGCATTTCAATGCATACAGAACGCACGGCCCTGCTGAAGATCCATTGCAGAGCACATAAGTGATTAAATAATTAGTACACGTTCACCCAAGGACGTGAAGAAATTTGATTTAGCTACTGTTTATTATTGTTTGCATGCAGTGAATACTGCAGTTTGTTTCCATTTAAAATGTTTGTTGCAGTGTCTTTTGTACTGTCACATATAGTGTAAAAATGATCGGATTTTTTCATTTGCTTGCTATTGCAATCCAAATATTACCCAGAACCACCTGCTTCGTGTTCCTCCCTGACTGAGGTTTTCGTCCTTGAAGGTACATGACGGTCATAGCAGAGTATGTCTGGATTTAATGTGCTGAACATCAGATTGTGATCCAGCCTATGAGGTTCACTGGTCATCATATATGAGAAGCTGAGAATTTTCAGAGAAAGAAGAGGAAAACAATCCGATCACATTGCAAATCAGACAAGGGCAGCCATGCCAGCCCACCATGGAAAACATCAAGTACAGCCAAGCTAATTAATCCACAGTTTGAAGCTATACACTACTGTTGTCGATTAGGTAATTCAAAATACTCCTTGTGGCTATGGTGGGGGGAGCCTGATCTACACAAAGGGGGTTCTGATAAGCTTACTTAACATGTTTACTCAAAATCAGTACTCAGTATGATTAAATGCAGCCTGGATGGTCAATATGTCTATATGTTTTTTTTTCCTCCTGTACGTGTGTTCTTAGTTTTTTCTGTAATGTAGTATAACATGCTCTTTACAATAAAATGGAATTTTTCTTCCCCCTTGATGAGGCACTGGCCAGTAATTATACTCAATATTGAAATTTTAGTTGTTGTCCACACATAGCTTTTCTAAAGGACCACTTTGTCTACATTTATAAAATAGGGTTTCTATTCCAGAATATTCTTTATTTGATTGGCTGCTTCCCCTGTGCACCGGGCTACACAGACATTGTGCATGTGAGCTGTTTGGACTGAAGCTCTGTCACTCACTACTGATAACCTGTAACTGAAGTGATTCAACGGTTTTAAGTACTCCTTCATACACATTCCAGCAGAGGCATCCAGGAATTTTAGAATATTTCACCAGAGGGCTGTGGGTTTAGCTTACAAAAAAAGTCCTTTTTAAGCATAACAAGCTTTATTTCAATGTGACCACAGAACAACGAGCATGTCCTTCAATCTACCCAAAGCATCTGCTAAGGAAATAACGAAATGTGTTCAAATTATAATGGCCGTTCTTTGTAAAATTGAATTAAATGCAATCTGTCAGGATGTTAAACCACAAGCCGATGCCCAGCTGGCTTGGCCCTGGCGTTGTCTTTTTTTTTTTGGCTTTATTAACACCTCGCACAGAGCGTGTCTGTGTGCCATGTGACTAAAATCAGCGGAGCTTATTGCACAACATGTCTTCCTCGCTAATAAGCTACTTGATCTGTTTATCAAGCTTCTTGATTTCAGTCTAATTTACAGCTCTTAACCGTTGCAGTCCTTCCCTGTTAAACTTGTGCCTTGCTGTGAAGAACCTGCTTGACTCCATTAGGGTTATGAACCATCCTTCCCACTGACTTTGCTAATGCTACATTACACAAAAAAACTCCATGTTCCCGAACACCTATCTACCCATCTTTGAGGGCTGAGAATACTATTATTGTTCCACCACTCTACAAGCAGTAAACTTTTAATCTGGCAGATGTTTCATATGGTAAATAATCCTGTGGTCATATTGGTGTATAAATTACTGTATATCATTGCAACATTAATATACATAATGACTGGAGTGCTTGGCCTTCTCTTGCTGGATACTTACAGTACCACTTCTGCTGTTTCCTTTTCTTCTTTATTTACTGCGCGGTTAAGAGTTATCGGTTGTGTGAACACGATGTATGTTTGTGCGGGTTAAAAACTGTTCGGCACAGCCTTTGGGATCAGTCACTGTCCACAGACCAGTCCTCCTCGCTGACAATTATAGATTGAGCGGTTACAGCTGTCCTCCCACTGCTGAAGAATAAAACTAATCAGTGTTTATTGCAATGATGAACTGGGCAAGTAACGAACTAGCTGTGCCTGTATGTGCTATCAGCAGTGTGTGGGAGCAGGGACCTGACAATCAGGGGAAGGAGTGATTTGTCATCCTTTTAGGGGGGGCGCCGGGCGGGGGCCGCGCCCGCCGGGGGGGGGGGGGGGGGGGGGGGGGGGGGGGGGGGGGGGGGGGGGGGGGGGGGGGGGGGGGG
>JABJVR010005289.1:0-13700 GCA_025773905.1 Chitala chitala | reverse complement strand
TGACAACTCATGTAAGAGTAATTTAATTGATGTTTTAACACAATAAAAATGTAAGTATGTTGAATTAGGTGTAGATACATCCAAATAAACTGTACATGGTTTTAAATGTCTAAGGAAGGTGTTTGATTGTTATGTATACTGCGTTTGGGTTACCCTTAGAGTGGTATGATCCAGAGGATCCACTCTATGTGACAACATATTTAAGTGCCATACCAATGTCCTTACGACATTGACAACTAAGACAACGTCCCTGTTGCATGTCTAATTATATTTTCTGCATTCCCTTATGCTGTTTCTGCCCTAATGGTGTTCTGGACCCACCATCCCACTTCCCCTTGTTCTAACGTGTGCTTTCTTACCCAGCATCCAATTAATCATCTGTATCTACACCCTTTTGCTTAACCAACACCTCACAATGATCTATATCTACACCCTTTCTCTTATCCAACATCTCACAGTCATCTGTACCGACACCCTTTCTCTTACTTAACAAGCTGCTGTCCTCTCTGTATGCACCCAGTTTCTAACCTAATAATATCTATCCTGTGTGATGGAACTGTGCATCTAACTTACATTTTCCTTTGCATCAACACTCTGCTTTTTGATCACAGTCATCAAGAAATAATAACAAGAATCCAAACTGATTATTACATTCACTTTTCCCATAAAATGAAACACATTTCTGTTTTACTTCAGTGTTGTTATCACTTAATGCATGGCTGTTCATTAAACACAATGTCCAGAATCTTCCTCGGTATTCATTACATGACACATTACCTCATTATGCTTGTAGATACTTGCGCTGTAATATCAATGTAATATCATTCACATAACTTGCAAGTCATCGCTTGGTTATTTCAAATTTTAATTTAATATTTTGGCACTTTCAGCAAAAGCAATCAGCGTGTATGTTAATAACCTTCTTAAAAGCTGAATTTATCAAGCTAGCTCATTCTGTGGAATAATTACACTGCTTTATTAGGTAGCATAAGGTTATACTAATACATCAGATCATTTCATTTCCCAGGATGCAGCAAATCATATTTAAAACAGAATAGTACTCATTTTCTGCTCCGCCTGGGAAAACATTCCCATGTACCACCCATTGTTTGAGATCTGTACCCTGCTACAGTGTTGCCTCCTGTCTTACTGTATGCCTGGTTAATACCATGAGAATTCATTTGCATACACAATGTCATTTATTTTCAGAAGCCCTAAACCATGTAAATAGGCTGTCAATTGCAGATCACAACAGCTCTGTTTCCAAAATAAAAAATAACAGCAAAGCCTACCCAAAAATTAACGAAAACAACTTCAAAAATCCACTGTTATTATGTTCTATGTTTATGTGTAAAAAACACAAACATATATACCGCAACCTTTATAAAACATAAAAACTAAATTTTGAAACAGTTAAGATCATTTAAGAGATTTTTAAAAATCAGCTATAAAATGTCAAATACTTCCATCTTTTTAATATGTCATTAGAAATGTTCAGTTTTGACCAAGCATTATCAAATCATATAAATTCTGAGGATAAGACACACTGATTGCATACGTCTGTACACCTTCTCATAATATGGGCTCTAGCTGATTCAACGTCAAGCAATCAAAATCACGCCTGTAGGTAAACAGCGTACACTTGACATCAACAAATGTGATTCTGAAAGAATATTAAAGGCACTGGATGTACCATGGAGGAATGTCAAGACCATCATCAATACTGGAGCTGAACACAAGCTACCAATGGCAATACTGAAGGAGCTACAGGAGGCTTCCAAAAGGTCAATGGCAATACTGAAGGAGCTACAGGAGGCTGCCAAGAGGGCTATGGCAACCCTGAAGGTGCTACAGGAGGCTGCCAAGAGGACTATAGCAACCCTGAAGGAGCTACAGGAGGCTGCCAGGAGGCGAATGGGAACAGTGAAGAACCTACTGGATTTTATGGCAGGTACCAATCAATCCTTGTATGTGCCCACTTGTGGTTTGTACATCTGGGCAATGAAGTAAAGTGGCAAGATGAAAGCCGTTTCTTACAAAAAGGAAGATCAAAGCCCATCGAAATAATGCCAAAACATTCATTGAGTCACCCCAAACTGTGGGAAAACGTGTTATGCTCTGATGAGACAAAAGTTAACGTTTCCGCACAAACAGTAAAATATACATTTGGCATAAAGTCAATACAGCAGAAGGAACACCAAACCAACTCTGGAGCCTGGCCGTGGTAACATCATGCTCCAGGGTTGATTCTCTTCAGCTAAACCAGGGACTTTTGTCAAGATGGATGGAAAAAATGAATCACTCCAAATATCAAGATATTTTGGCACAGACCCTACTGGCCTGTGTCAGAACGCTGAGAATGAAGAGGACTTTCCAACATGGCAGTGACTCAAAGCACATGCTCAAGTTGACCAAAGCATCGCTTCAGAAAATAAAAATTAAAGCCTTGGAACAGCCTGGTCAAAGTCCAGACCTCAGTCCCTTGAAAAACCAGTGAAATGACCTAAAATGAGCTGTGCACTATTTGAAGGAACTTAGATGCCTTTGCAAAGAAGATTGGGATAACATTCCAAAGTCTTCCTGTGTAAAGTAAATAGAGGCTTATTCGGAAAGATATACCGCTAGGATAAATGCAAAAACATAAAGTGTTAGTTGGTCAAACATATCCAATCATGTTTTTTTTCTAATAATTAAATCCTTTTTTTCCAGTTTTGTTAGAAGGCCATTTTAAACATGGAAGTAGTCTGATATTTATGTTATTTCTTTCTTTACATTTCAAAACCTTGCAGTTTCATAAGGGACTGTAAACTCTATCTGCTGCATATTTGTGATTAGTAAGATTGTCACTTATTCTACCTTTGAGGAACTATTTCAACAAGTAAACTGTCATCTGTGTATGCAAGCTGATAAAGCACTCACATTGAGCATAATTTAAACAGAAATGAAAGCGGTGATGTTCTCCCAAAGTGAGCATGCTGCTGTGTGTAGCTTCTGTTGCTTTTTTTACACTTGTCAGCAAAGGGCAGCCAGCAGGCAGACGGTCACAGCATGTCCCCATCAAGCCTGGACGGTGGTGAGGGCCAAGGTCATGAGCACCGTTTGTGATCAGCCATTTGTAAATATGATAGACCACACTGGACAGCAGTCTAGTAACTTGAAGGATGACATCCATTTACTTCCAAATAAATGACATGGCCGTCACTGGAGGGTACAACATGCAGAAATTGTAGCACTTGCTCAAAATGAATCGCCCACTAAAAAGCTTTTTTTTAAAAAAAACAAAATAAAGGCATTTTGTACTAATGTTTTGCAGCACCCGTGACAAAAGTGAGGAAATGTTTGATATGTGTCAAACTGTGCAAAAATATAACAGCAATATTTTTAAATCCGGCATTCCATGTTCTGCCTTTTCAGTCGTGTGATTAATGAAATTTTGTGTGTCAAGCAAAATGAATTATAACAGGCCTGACAAAATACTTTTATAAATACCTATATAAAATATGCTCTGTGACACATCAGAGAATATAGTTTAGTCTTACGTTTTGTCATTACACCATTATCAAGCAATGACAAGTCTCTTCACTAGTGTGTCAGTACAGCATACATTTAAGACATGTTAGCCACAATACACTGAAATTCAATGTACAACTGTCTATATGAAGCAAGATACTACACAAGCTGTATATGTACAAAAAAAACAATATAAATTATATACAATGTTTTTGACACAAAAATGTGAATTGCGGTTGTTGCAGTCGTTGGATATTGTACACATTACACGTAGAGATCAAATTGAAATCAAGCAAACAGCAGTGCCTTGTGATTATAATGATTATTGTTTGAATATTTACTAATGGCTTGCATAGGTATGTAGGTGTAGGTGGGCGTGGCCTAGAAACTTAAAAGCTGGTGGGCGGGGCCTAGAAACTTAAAAGCTGGTGGGCGTGGCCTATAAACTTAAAAGCTGGTGGGCGTGGCCTATAAACTTAAAAGCTGGTGGGCGTGGCCTAGAAACTTAAAAGCTGGTGGGCGGGGCCTTGAAACTTAAAAGCTGGTGGGCGTGGCCTAGAATCTTAAAAGCTGGTGGGCGTGGCCTATAAACTTAAAAGCTGGTGGGCGTGGCCTAGAAACTTAAAAGCTGGTGGGCGGGGCCTAGAAACTTAAAAGCTGGTGGGCGGGGCCTAGAAACTTAAAAGCTGGTGGGTGGGGCCTAGAAACTTAACAGCTGTGGGAAACAATATCCATGTCATTGTTGACCTTCAACTCACCTTGCAGTTATGTGGCATTGTATTTGTTTTGTATATAGTATGTATTACTTACAGTTAATATTCCATAAGGGTATTCGTACAGTGAAAGCAGTTACAAAGCCTGCCATGACAATAGAATCTTTATCTCACAGAGTTTTACAACAAGCTGTGGGCTTTTGGTCTGTCATAAGGGCAGGACAGCGAGCCTGGAGAGCAGGATTTGGGAAACTAAGGGCACAAAATCTTTTTTTTTCTGGAAAAAAAAGAAAAAACTAGAACATAAAATTGGGACAAGACCCATCTAAATTATAGTCAGCAATTCTCAGTGCAGTTAAATGTTAACAAAAAAGGAAAAAAAAAAATCACAAACCAAAACTCGTACCAACCAGCATACATCTCATTGGGAACTTGCATGAAATTCCCCAAGCTATTTACAACCAAACTCAGCTGGCCTATTTATACCCTAACAAAATGTGCACATTTAGAAACAGCTTAGATTTTCCTAACACAGGTGTCTGCAGGCAAAAATCACAATGCAACAGTACATTCTTTCACATGCCGTGGCATTCTGATAAAAGAGAGTTAATGTACTTTCCTTTTACCTGCTCTTTCTTAAGATGATTATTTATTCTGGCCCATGCTGATACGATATGTATGAGTAGATGAGTTTATTTTAGTGATGTCAAAAACTTTTTGATGAAATGCTGCATGCATGTCTTGTGTTCTTTATCTCTTTAAAAGCATGCGCTTTTAGAAGCACCTTTTAGGTTATCGCAGTTACGATCAATTACATTATCAGCCATTTCTGTACTAACATCACATCTATCTATTTCGTTGAGAAAAATAAGTACTTGTCGCTTCAAACAAAATGGTAAAATTATACAAATAATATAGTGCATTTAGGTCATGGCTGGAGGACAGGCAACAATGAGGCAGAGGAGGTCTGTATGCGGAGATCATTTATTCTCCAATAAGAAAACAAGAACGAAATATAAATGAAGAGCCCATGCAACAAACACATCAGCTGATCTGAAAAATACACACAACAACGGGCAAAGGAAGGAGCAACGGTAACAATGACCGAGATAGAAAAACAACTTAGTGACACACAAAGCACGGACAGCACAAGGACGAGCACACCAACGTGATTTCAACACCCAGCTACCTGAAGAACAAACCCCAAACCTGCAGGTAAAAACAGACAAACAGGAAACACAAAACAGGGGAAAATGCTAGAAGGAGGAAACAAAATAATAAGAGGGGGGATGAAGGGGAGTGGCCAAACTATGAGGACATCCAAGCAAACTGTGACTATTTATGTATGGTTTCTAATGTGACCTACATAAAGTACACTTAAATGCTTTCTATAAATCATCGCATTTTTCTTTGTGGTTTTCTGTTTAGTTTGTTCCATGTCAGTTCAGGCAAAAGGATGAGAGAACTGTCAGGACATAGATGAGAGAACATTGTATCTGAGATCTCGGCTCTCACCCACTTACCCTTCAGCAAAATCTCTGCAAAGCTGGGTGCAGAAAGGTAACTCAAAACCGCGTTTCTGAAACCGAGCTTTATATCTATAGGCATGATGGCTTTATCTCGCAGATAGCAAGTCGTGGGTTTAAACCATATCCATGCCTACTGCCCTATGATGGGATGGCGCCCCATCCTGGGTGTATCCTGTCTTGCACCCTAGGCTGCCCTATTAGGCTCTAGGCCATCTGAAACTCTGCAAAGGATAAACAGTAGGATGACAGATGGACGGTTTCATATCCATCATGCATTTGTTGTACAGTTAAAATTTTGTTAATTACATTTGTACTGTATTTTGTGTATATACTGTATATTTAGTGATTTTACAGAATCCAGAGTGCAGAACTAGTTTAAGATGTGAATTAGCTGCAGAGGAGCATCTTGCTTATCACTGAAGAGTTAAACTCATGCAGTCCTTGTTGTGTTTTGTGTCGATCTCTGAATGCTCTTTGGTTGATTACCCACTTGTACAAAAACATAAAGGCAAAAATCTAAATGCCAGAGGATTTGAATAGAATTTTCAACCACATTATTTCTCCCTGATTAATTTTTTTATTATTTTTGAGGTACATATTGGGAATTCATAGACATCACAGTTCAACCATTTCAGTGGGTGGCCTGGTGGATCAGTGGGTAGAGCATCAGTGGGGATGCAGAAGACTCCCAGATTGAGCTCCAGCCCAGCTGCCAGGCGTGCCATTGGGCAAGACTCAAAAACTTTAGCTCCCTGGGCACCGCATGTGGCTGCCCGCTGCTCCCTCAGAGGGATGGGTTAGATGCTGAGAACAACATGTAACATGTATATGTACACAATGACAATAAAAGATATTATTATCAATGTATCTAATAAAGGATTGATGAAAATTGTACAAGACCCTCATGGAACATTAAAATATAAACTATTTGGAGCACGCATACACGCACATGTGCCCACACTGATTGATAAATACCATGTTACTAAAATACTTGGGGAATTTATAAACATGCAGTATATAATTCTCTTTTTTTTCTAAAGTATTAATATGGGTTAAACCAATGCAGCTAGAGCCAGTAATATCCTGCTAGGTCTGACACTTAAGTGTCTTCAATAATTTTTTGTTTTATTCTCTAATAAAATGAAGACCTATATCTACAATAAAAATAGAGTGTATCCTCAGCACTTTGGTTTCATTATGTTTTAAACAGTGTTACTAGGATTAAGGAGGACATCTGCATGGATCACCCCAGTGTGTTGTGGATGCTTATAATGGACTGAGATCACCATCTGTTTTCAAATCATGTGCACTTGTTAGACACAGTACAATAGTGTTTGGTGAAACACTTAAACACTTATAAAGTCATGGCAATGCAATTTCAATTTTTGTTTCGCAATATTTTTACCAACTAGCATCTAATTGTCTCTTGCGATCTGTGTAACTATTGTTCCGTGACTGGTTGAGACATCATCCCCACAGGATTAAGATTTTCCATAAGGGATTCTTAGTTTTTCCCTTAACAAATACAGATTTGATATAAGAGTTTTATAGTCATCTCTCCTGCCTAACACTAGTCCATGTGGGGCACAAAATTGCACCAATCTTCAGTCTACAGCAGCTGATTAAACAACTTTTTGCCCAAGTGAAATTTTTTTGCATTCTTTGCCAATGCCATGATTGCCAGTGAAAAGACAGCCTCTATTACGCAGACAGCCAAGTCAAACTGCGAATAATCACATTAAAACCAAGGCCAGACAGGGAAAGGTTTAATGATACTTGGCCTAGTGGCCCAGGCATGCAGTCACACCCCTGGCACTTCTGCTTGTATTACTAGGTTTCCTTGTTTGGTTTTGCTGTATGTGAGACCTGTCTCTAAGGCCTCTGTCTTCGCTTTCATGTCCAGGTTCCTTGTCAGCTCATTACCTTGTTTAGACTTCTGGTATGCCTGCCTCCTTTGTCCAGTCTTGTTATGTGTCTGTTAGTTCAGTCTATTCTGTCTTTTGGGTGTCTCAGTTACTCTGTTTTATTTCCTAATTAGCATTCCTCGTGCTTTGTTAGCCCTTGTCAGTGTCTTCATCCGTGGCTAGCTGCCTGTGGGTTTCTTTTATATGGGTTCTATTCTGTGTATTGAGGTGTGAGGTATGACAGTTCTCATGTGCATACTGAATGGTAGCTGTTGGCTGCCTGGACATTGTGCAGGTGTGGTCTGGTTTCCTAGTCCTTTGTCCAGAGTTCTGTAGTCCTTTGTGGTTTAGTGTCCCCCACTGAGTCTGTCTTAGTGTTCTCTGGCCCTCTTTTCATGCCTTGACCCTCTCCTCGTTCTGGTTCCTCCCTGTACTCCTCCTTGGGCCGATTCCTCCCTCTGTCTTTCCTGGTGCTTCACCTACAGCTCATTTCCTGGCATTAGACCTTTATGGTCGTTCTACAGCTTGTGGTTATTGGAGTCTGTTTCGGTCCCATCAAACTCTGCACTTTGACCCTCGTCTCTCTGGAAATTCCTGGCGTAGTGTTACAATTTTGAATAAATACATTTCTTTTCCATGCAAATGTTTTTACTGTATAGTTTGAACTATACAGTAAATACACACATTTTGGTAATGTCATAATTTACATTTTAAGGTGGACTTATTATTAGAATAATAGTCCCAAATATGATTAAAAACTAAACTTGGAAAAACTAAATGTACTAACCTTACAAACAAATGAAATGGGCAAGTAAGACTTCAAAATCTAATTAAAATATAAATAGCTATTTTTCAAAGTTTTCTGTGTTTATCAATATTTATAAACATTCATTGTTTGTGGACCACAAAGAGAGAGTTGGCATGTTCAATAAACACAGCAGCCCCACCTGAACAGTGTTAGGAGTCTCTGCTCTCCTCTAGCCTAAAACGGATAAGACAGCACTGAAAACACACTTTTGCTTTTATACTGAGATAGTTCTGTATGGACTGTATCACACCTTGGGCCATTTGATTCTTACAATAAGACTTTAGTCTTAAGTGACATGTTAAGTGAGGGTATGTGGTTGGAAAATGAATTAATTAATGAATGAAACAAAAACACCTTATAAGAAGGGCTACTTCTATTTCCTATTTTTTTTATTGTTGTTGCTCTTAACGCAGGCGTTGAGGTAATGTAAACTAGTGCCTAACCACAAAGCGCACGTCCTTAACTGGTCCCAAGCCCAGATAAATGCAAAGTGCAAGATCTGTGCCACATCTGACATGCGGACCACAAAATGGATTTCTATGCTGGATCACCGAAGCCCGGGTACCTGCGATTGCCCCCCACTTCTGTTGGACGTGAGGGTGCGGCTGGAAGTTACATAAGACAGAGCATTTGCAGCCCCTCATGGGAGCGGCTGAAAGAAGGTGATATATGAGTTATAATGGCTGGAATCAATAAAATTTTGTTGCATGAATTTTGCACCATTTACTAGATCAATATATATATATTTTGGTTTGCCAGTAATTTCCTGCAAAACAGTAGGACGTAAACAAGTCACAATGAAAAAAATAAATGTGTTACAGACTTAGGCTATGACAAGAGCATTTACTGTTTCCTGATCGTTTTTACAGATTTTGGTAAGACCTTGCACTGATGCAAAAGTTATAAAAATATGTTTTCAGGTTGTACTAAGGCAGCATTATCTGATTTTCAAAGCAGTTACAATATTTAAGACTTCTGTGCTTTGCAAACCACCTTTAATACAGGATATTACATTTTAAAAGGTAGCTGTTTGTGTGTCATGAACTATTAATACCAATGCCTTGTCTCTTCATAGCAGGTTATGTTGTAAAAGCAGACAAAGTAAAAATGTTAAATCTGACAAGTAAGGCCACCAAAAAATGCCTTTTCTGGTAGGCAACACGAGTGGAGTCCTACAACATTTCTGACAGAAATTCCTAAAACAAGAACATGTCAAAATAACCCTGTGACACTTTGCTGAGTTTTCAGTAAAACAGACTGAATGATTTCTCTGACATATTGAGGGGAAAAACTGGCACCTAAAGCTTGATTTTTTTTCACTGTTCATCTATAGGAGACATTTTTTTTTCAGATCTGTGTGTGTTTGTCACATTCAAACTGAATAATACGTGGTGTATGTTTGCTGTAAATGTGCCAGTTTCAGTCCAGTTCAGCACATTATAGGATACACTTCTAAGAATATTTGTCTTCTGTAGCTTTATGCCTTTGAAATGTTAGAATAAAATGTGATAGTAGTGGGAGTGTTAACTAAAACGGCCAATTTTCTTTTAACCTTGCAAGTACAATAGAGGTAAAACACTATTGGACAGGATGTGCTATGGGAGGTGAATGCAGTTCCCAAGCACCAGGACAAGACCTTTGGCTTAGGACACTATTTTGCACAAATGACCTTTCTCTGGCTTCATGACAAAACGCATTTTGTGGTGCTGAAGCATGAGACCAAATGTGACTTCCGTGTCTCCGGTTTCTGTGTGAAATGCATACAAATTAATCACATGCACCCTACTTGGCAACCCAGTTCTGTCAGTTCCATGCTAAAAAAAAAAAAAAAAATTATACAATAACTATATTGGCCTAAATCGCCTGTTCCCAATAAATGAGTCATTCTTTGCTATTCCAATATCGGCACGTTGGTTATATTTTCCAAAGTGTCCATCAATCCTTGTTGTCTTCTGTGCTAAATCCCCACCAGGTTGCCTTGCAGTCTTGAATGTGATGAATATTAATTACATATTGTGCTGGATATTATAGTAACAGGCTTTAACAGCTATAGGCTTTAAAGCTAAAGTATTATCTGTCTGTTATTCAACAAGCACAGAGTGAATTGCTGTGAACGGCTGGTATGTACAGCTTAATCCGTGTGTGCCAGAAGGCCTCTCAGTTACAAAGCATTGACCTTTATCCCAGTTGGCATTAAAATGAGTCAGCCAGGACACCAAAAGAGAGTGCAGCTTGGGCCACTCACTGGTGGACTTGTAGAGTATAAATTTAGAACAAACTTCGGATATCACATGACATGTGTCCTCGGTGTCCCCAGTTTATGTCCACGTGTGTTTACCCTTCCGACACTAACATTTGCAACTTCTGGTGAAAAACAAAAGTATGTAATCTCGTAAGTGACTATAATGTTTGTAATTTTGCAATAGTTTATAAAATGTGTACGTCAAAACATATCACAAAAGACTAGTGAACAACCTATAAATAATTACACCTCTTAATATATTAGAGGACTTTTCATTACTACAGTACAGACTTTCCAATAAGAAAAGTTCCAAGGCTCTAAGAATAATTTTTGACATATTCAGCTCACTGACAAATGAGGTTATACAGAAGCTGTTGGGGATGCTTTTATTCATCCTTTGCAATGGTGAACATCCCCTGGTATCGCAGGTTTGACCACCACACTCATCTTTATAAAAACCCTGCCAAAACAGTGACATACATGAATCAAAGTCTAGTCTCAGACAAGGTCTGTCTCAATAAAAACGCTTAATAACAACAAATAGCAAAGTGCAAGAGCTAGTTTTATTAGGCACAATGTTATTGTTTTGTTATATCCTTGAGCATTCAGGTAAAACAGCTGTGCCATTTAGCGGTACAATACAAATGCATCATTTGGGCTTAGGTATTTGCAAATATGTGGAAGCAAGTTGAATTGATCCCATTAGAGGGGTTTTTCTTCCTATGCTTCTCTTTGTGTATTTGTATTGATACAAATTCCCTCGTTAGGATACCTAAAACAATTTCACTATTTAGTAGGAATATTACATTACTGCAAAGAAATGCAGCTAGGGACCTTTCTACAAGTCTATGAAGGCTTGTGAACTTTGCTTTGTGTCAGTGTAAAGAGTGGTATAAAAATAGAATGAGTAAACTGTCCCTTGTTCCACCACGTTGGAAGCTTTTCTTCCTGGAACCCTTGTACCTGACAACCTTCAACCCAACTCCAGTTTAAATCAGCTCCTTGTTATTCCCGCACATTAAATTCCACGTAAAAAATTTGTTTTTCTTCTGACTGTGTAGAAACTTTGCCCAGTATTTTGTATCCATTACACCACACAAATTTGTTCTCACTGTCTTGGAAATTAAATGTTCCGACAATGACACAATTCAATTAGCAATAATGAGCCTAAAATTACATGATTCACCCAGAAAAGATTACAAAAATGGCTTAATTCATTTTTATTGGAAATAATTAGGAAAATACAGTGTGTCTGTAAAATAAACAAATTTGATGAGTTAAGACCTTCAGAATAAAATTCAGTGAAGCATTCGGTAAACTGATGTGTTTTTTTTTTTCACTAGTTGCATTATTTTTTAACTTTATTTTTTACAATGGTGATTTCTGTCTAACGAAATATATATCTGTACAGGTGGGAAATGAAACTAAATGCTTATATCAGAGTAACAAAACTTGATTTAAAAATAAATTTTTTATGTACTGTAGCTAATCTGGCAATAATTTACAAGTTTTCATATATATATAAGGAGCTTTACATGTTAGTCCATTTCGTTTTTTGAAAAAGGAAAAAAAAACACTCAAAAACAAAGTTCAGTTAAGATAATGATGTGTACTCCGGAACAGTTTTATTTGGAGAAAAGAAAAGAGTCGAAAATGCTCCTGGAAACTGTTGAGTGAAAAAGTCACTGAATGAGTAGTGTTCCAGAAATACCAAAACGGGAGACCCAGCTTTTGTCGAAGTTCTTGTTTTTACTGAGGTGCTACAAATGAAAACACACAGGTCATTTCAGCAGAAGCGTAATTATCAGTGCAGCACAGTAGTGTCTGAGAGACACCTCATATCCACAGGCCATTAATTCCCGTTCATTTAATCGTGTTTGTGAGAAATCTCCCAAGGTCATGGTTAAGTGTACTTCCCCTGCTTGTGTATGTCACCAGTGTGTTTTCATAACTGCATTGTCTCTTACTCCACACTTGTGTCTGCATCTTATTTGCAAATTTAACAAAGTTAATGAAGATGTCATCCTCTGTGTTAAACACTAAAATATAATAATAAATAAGAAAATGTTAATATGCTGACTGCTTCACATACTCACGCATGGCAACTGCACACACACACACACACACACACACACACACACACACACACACACACACACAGGCACACATACGTATACCAGTATACATACACACATACATGTAATATAGAATACAGTCGTATTTATCTCAAGCAAGCAAAAATTAATGTTTTAAAATAGTTTCCATTGAATGGAACACACTGGAAAATAAACATGTGCCACTCCAAAGTGTGTAACTATAGAGAATTCAAACAAAGGTACATGTTTTTGGCACAAAATATCTATCACGCATTTCAATGCTTGCTTTCTTATATACAGTGCAGTGTGTGTACAGTGCATAGAGATAAAATGTGTTTATTTGCAGTGTAGAGCAGAGCAAGAGTGTAAAGGAGGTGTACAGAGTGTGTAGCTCTGGTATTTGTATAGCACCTGAGTTGCGGTATGTAAATTTTTAGGTGTATATAGCAGAGAGTGTATAATAAGGAGGGAAAGGGCGCACACACACACACACACACACACACACACACACACACACACAAAATTTTTCATTTATCATCATCTGACTAGAAACTAAAGGTAAATCATGAAAAAAGCCTCCACTGGTAATTACATTTTTCAAGTTATTTTAAGCATAACTAAATCTTGTATATTTGGATAGTATATGTGTAAATGAATGTGTCAGGGGTGGCGCGGTGGCGCGGTGGTTAGCACTGTCGCCTCGCTCCACGGCGGCGCGCTGGTTAGCACTGTCGCCTAGCTCCATGGCGGCGCGCTGGTTAGCACTGTCGCCTAGCTCCACGGCGGCGCGGTGGTTAGCACTGTCGCCTCGCTCCACGGCGGCGCGCTGGTTAGCCCTGTCGCCTCGCTCCACGGCGGCGCGTTCGTTCGCGCTGTCGGCTCTCTGCACGGCGGCGCG
>JABJVR010005288.1:0-13701 GCA_025773905.1 Chitala chitala | reverse complement strand
TGCTATGTTGCAGAGGCATGTCAGCCAAGACAGCCCAACAACATCCAGAGACTTAAGATACTCAGGGCGGATTTCGTTCACCCCCATGAAGTGAAAAGTAAAGTCCACCCCCGTGAAGTGAAACAGTAAAATAAAAAATAAAACAATAAAATAAATTTGCAAATGTTGAAGGTTTTTAGTACAAGCAAAAACATACAATGAGATAAAAATTGTCACAAAAAGAAAAAAAAGAAAAAAAAAAAAACTAAAACCCAACCAAAAAAATAAACAAATAAAAATAAAAAGCAGTTCAGCATACCGGACACATTGATGGAGGTTCCAGCATCTATGACGCCACTGTTTGGTCGGACACAGTACCGGCGTGGAGCTGTAGTCTTCACTTTAAAACACACATTCCGGTCTGTCGGGTTGGCTAACTTCAGGGTAGTAGTTACCACATCTGTAAATGGTCCTGCAGAAAGAGGGGGGGGTAGGGTGAGGTTACGATGTATTTAAATAGGTGTTTAATGACAAACACACACATGCTCGCGCACAAACACAAAACCAGCACATCAGGACAGGATCCAACATCTGACTCTTTAATTAACATCACTGTATAAAAGAACATGCAGGAAGTCATATTCAGGAAATAAATCTCTCTTACTGAACACAAGCTCAGAGTGCAGCTTTCAGGGCTTTCAGCTTAAAGTCCACAAACAGTAATAAAACCTGCAGTCAAAAAGGCAGCATGGAAGGTGGGGGGGGCATTTCTGATCACTGCTGGTTGACACGGTGACATTCTGCTGTATGAATGCACGAGTCCCCAGGTACTCTGTCACTCACTGGAGACAGGAAGAAGCACAGTGCATCTATAACAACAACACAAAAACTGGTCAACAGAGCATGTGTTAGAGAAAAGGGTCTGACCGGTGCCTTGTGAAGAAAACGCTATATGCACATTCTTACACAAACGTGCCCACATGCAGGACACATACAAGCTACATCGATGCTCAGTCCTTGGTTCGCTGCATGAGGGGAAAGACACAGCTGTCCTGGGGAACACTGTCAGGAAGATTCAAGCTAAATGCACAAGTCCAGCTCACTTCCAGCTATTTGTGGTTTTCTGCATCAGGTCCTCTGGGCACAATTGACGTCCTAAAAGCTTTACATTAAAAACTCCCAGGAAAGCAAGGCAGCGACACAGGTCTGGGTCTGAGTGAACATCAGCGTTTCCATGGCAACCAAACACAAGCCCCCTTACTTGATACAACGAAGTTGGTCCCAACTGGTACACCTCAGTTATTAGAGCGTTTTGAAAGTTAACCACATTTAAAGGGATGCGCGTTTGTTTGCCGGGTCTTCGGTTAAAGGGGCCGTGATCACCTGACTTGCCGAAACTCTAAATAAAGTGACCGTTTGTTAAATGCCTGCTACCCAGTGGCTCGGTGATGCCCGTGTGGCTGACCACTCCCTCATAAGACACCATCGAGCACTTAAGTGATCCTGCATTAACAAGGTTCACTTCAGGAGTGCTGAAGAATTGATCGGTCTAAGTGCAAATCAGTTCCAGGCCTTTCTCTTTGTTAAAGACACCCAAATACTGTGTCAACGTGCTGTGATCATTTGCACGAGACACACTCCCAGCTGAAGCCCTTAACCATCTCTGACCATAACAGGATCAGACACGCTTACTGGCTTAGACAATGCCGGGGATTGCAACAAAATGCCTGTTTTTTAAAAGTTATCTCCCTGCTATAATAAATGTACCAGATGATCTAATTAGGATCCAATTAATGGGGAGCCATGTTTCCTGTAGGTTACATTTCCTTGTTACCCATGTCCATCAATCCATTAGCTCCCTGGAAGTAACGTTCTGAATCGATAACAGCAACCCGGCAAAATGCAACAAAGGCCCGTGTTGCCGTATTTTTCTTTGCCGAAAGAGGCCTTCTACTTAGAAATATACCACAGGACCCGCAGCACTCTCTGACATGGATCTATTTTCTTGTGACAGAAATTTTATCAGCCAAAAACAATAAGAAGAAAAAGACTGATATCACTATTACTGCTATCATGCTATACTATTCAAGTATATCAACCACTGCAAAACATCCTAAAAGCAAAAGGATGACTGTTTTTTTATCCTCTTCCTCTGTAATGTGACAATGGGACAAAAAACAGATAAGGTAGCTGTCAATCAAAGAAGGGCTGACTGTTAGTGGACAGTCACAACTAGTAGGTTAAATTCTCAAAAGAGTGAATTTTAAGCTTAAAGATAAGCTACAATACTAAACACAGCAATGAACATTAGGCCGTAATAAATCATTTTTTACATGGCTTACTTAATGTATGTGACATAGTAAAGAACTGTAAAATGTATGGAAATGGGGTGCATTGCTTTAACCTTGGCTGTACAAACAGGATTTGGTACTCTGGAAATCAGAGGCTACATCAGTTTTTACAGTCCAAATTATCTTAAAACCATGCAGAGTTTACTACTACTACTGTCAGTTTCTCTCGGGGAACACACTTATTGTAAGTGTGAAGCCTGTAAGGCAGTAGGACGGTGTTTGACTCTCAGGGGAATACATCTGAAAAACAACTTCCAAACTGTGACAGAAATAAGCAGGAATACTTGGGGATTGTGCCCCTTAACCTTGGTTATTAGGTCCCCACCGAAGCAGGACTAATTTGACCAGCATGTACCCGATCTTATGCCCCACATGACCGTAAGGAATAGCGTGCATGCTTTGTATGAAGTTGTTAATCTTACATGCAATTTTGTTACTTACACAGAAAACGAAGTCAGTTTGTGCAAAAACGCAAATGAAGCTGACACGCCGTTAGCACTGCCTTGCTAAGTAGCCGTGCTCTAAATGTCATTTTATTTTAGAATTTCAGTGGTAAACATGAAACAAGCAACACTATTTTCACAGGTTGAGGAAACAAACAGCAGCCTCCCCCATAATCCTGTGCAAACTGGGCTTCACTACTCACTGCTAAGGGGAGAGGTGGACGACCTGTAAGGCCACTGGCCCTTTCACAACAGCCAGGAGCGAAAAACCAGAGTGGACTCAGCTGTAACACGGCCCAAAAACATCAAGGTGAAAAGGTAAGGGGACCTGCCCACCATGGCCGAGCAGACAAGGACAGGAGGAAGACTCCACATTCCCTATGCAGTCTTCATAGTTGACAAGTGACAGCAGTTTTTAGGAAAACATATTAACTAACATTACATTTGGTCGTGGCCAGAGGAAAATAATGCAGCATTTAGATGTACACAGGTTACCTTACACAAGCTCTGTCAACACTGCTTTCAGATTGTTTTTAAGGAGTTGCTGATCATTTTCTTCAATTTGTCCATTTAAAATATGAACAAAGTTGCCCATTCATAAAAATATCGATGGGGAACTGGTGTCTATATACTCAATTATTCAAGCAAACAGCTTGACAGAAAAATCAGCAAAATAAATAAAATGACAAAAAAATGTTTCTCACAGTACCCTGGATGCACTGAGGACATGCTGCTGGAATATGACACAGTTTAAGGTTGACTCCCTACGTCAAACATCCTTCCACGTACAGCCCAAGTCTTCTACAGGTCCCAACAACAACAACAACATTGAACTACATTTAAAATCAGCAAGTTTGTTTTGCACCCCGGGGATGTGAAATGCTTTTTTTGTCATGCTACTTTGTCAGTGACATCATTTATCACACCTGGAAACGCTCATTCTGTTCCTGTACAGCCAACGTTACAGGTGCTGATGTCACATTACCAAACATGACCTAATCCGCATTGTTCAAAATTTGTTTGAACAATATACAGCAAAACATCCAATAATGCACAAACTAACTACTGTTTCCACAAATTACTGAGGCACTGTAAATATTCAAACTTCAGACCGGTGGTTTTCGCTTCGCTCAGAAGTACATTTGCTCTGCGTAGACTGCGCAGAGAGCTGCGCAGTTTACAGAAGTGTCTTTACCATCAATCATCTTCACAGCTCATGCATCAAGCCACACGTGACACAGCTGTGAAGAGGGTCTTCACAAGCCCTACCAACCACATGGTGCCCAGGGGAGAGGGCGGGCGGGCTGCTCCTTAAGGTGCCCAGCGGAGAGGGCGGGCTGCGCAGTTAACCCACTGTCTTCGGTAATAAGTAGAATTCTGATCTGGACACACCTGACCAGAAGCTTTGCAGTTCTGTGACACACGTGCCATCAGCAGTGTGCACACCTAGACAAGTTCACTGAACAGTCATCCAACTGGGGTCACAGTAACCTGGTGCCTATCCCATAAAGGCCAACGGTCAAAAAGACACACACACACACACACACACACACACACAAATAACACAATCGCATGCTAAGAGAAATTACTCATTAAACGAAGTTAGAAAAAAATGCTACTCATTTATATCAATATTTGCTACAATATCGCAACAAAAACTTTAAAAAGAAGTTATCAACCCTCTTATTTTTATATAGACAGTAGCAATTATTTACTTATCATGGCAACAGGTCAGTGACTTTTTTGCCACGCTATTTTTTATACTGACTTTACCATGTTTATTTTTTAATATCATAATACACACAATTAGTTGATGGCTACTGTTTGTGAAACCAAGAGGCTGTGTGTATATGGTCATGTGTGTGGCATTACGATGCTTCCAATGAACGTCAAGGGGGAAAACAGTAAGATGCAGCATAACAAACCATAACTGCTCCCTTTGCCCCTTTGGCATTGTTCTGTTGACCAACAGGACTAGGTGTGTGTGTGTGTGTGTGTGTGTGTGTATTATACATACATATACACACAATCAGGTAAGATATTTCGTGCTGTTAAGTTAAGCGTGTGACACAAATCCATTTAATTACACCCACTTAGCTAGCTAAACTGAAGTACACCACCGGCCTGCATCCCAGCCGCGCCTGTCACTCTCCCTCCCGGATTCAAGATTTCAGGAATCTGCGCTGCATCAACTCAAGGCACAAAACGCGGGGATGTGGTGTGTACCGCCCGGGGTACTCCGGACCTTCCGGAAATGTCCACCGCAATCCCTGCGTTATATCCCAGAAAAAAAAACACGCCTAGTGGAAAACTATATACGGTGAACATGCAGCTGCGCTCATGACCGGGCCCGGCTCATGTCTAATTAGGAGAACCGGCTGAATGGATGATCAGCGCTGCATGTTAATGAGATATCAGGCGTATCCGCCGCATACGCGTCGGGCGAACAAGGAGCACGCTGACATCCAAGACCCCTTCCCTCCTTGCTATTTATACTTGTAGTGCATTACCGAAAAATGGCCGCCCCTCTCCCCTCCCTCCTCGGCGTGCACATTACTCGGTGCGGTCTCCGGCTGATCGGTGAATACGGGCCCCCCCTTACCTCGGAATTTCAGCTCGTGCTGTGGCTCCAGCAGCAGGACCTGTTCTTGCCTGGCCATGTCCCAGCGTCTCTGCACAGTTTTCGTAATGTAATAATCGGTGCAAGGGATGGGGGGGTCTCGATGCTGCGACGGCGATACCCGTTTGGGCGGTGCGGCGGTTGTTATTACGATAATTAGCTGCGATCGTCCGCAAGCTCAGCCACCGCAAATAAGACGGGTGCGACTCGGGCAACTCGCAGCTGTGATGATGCGGCAGGAAGGAGGGGGGAGAGGCTTCCAGTGACGTCACGGCCTCTGCATTAGCCACACGCCGGAGAGCGGCGGGCGAGGTGAGAGACGGAGGCCCCCCACCAGCTGTTACAACATACGTTTTTGTTATTGTTATAAATGGCAGGTTTATACATGACGAAACAAATGAACGCCAGGTCTGATGACATTTTGCGTTGTTAGATAAATTAAGGGCAGCTCGTAGGTCCTTCCAAAAACTGTATTTGTACAACGAAGCGTTTTGGCTGAAATCCTCCCGATAACTTCAGGTCCCGTTCCTGAGAAAGGGCAGCCTTTTTGCTTTCCAGTTCACATCCTTAATCTGCATTCCATGTGTTAACCCCTGAAAGCCAGGGACATCTCCACAGCAGGATGGCAGAATGTGCACAAATCTGGGAGGGAGCCCCTAGCATCCCATTGTCACCTGCCCTGCACAGCGCTTTTTAGTGCAGTGGGAAAGTTCAGAGTCCTTAGGCCAGACTTGCACATTTCTCATGCACCATTTATACAGTGCGCACAGTGTACGTGTACGTACGTACACACACACACACACACACACACACACAGGCAGGCAGGCATGAGTCAACTTTCCTGCTTTCCTTCTAAACCCAATAATTCTGTCCCAGCAACAAAATGCACCCAGTCATGTAATTAAAAGATTTTTATTAGTAGTAAACAGCCTGGAACATCCCTTTTACACATTCAGAATTACAGTTTCAGATTCTTTCATTTTCATATAGTGAAATAGTAAAAAATATTAAAGCTGAATATGACAAAATTCACAAGTGCCGACACCATATTTTATATATTTGTGGCACAAACATTGGTAAATATTATATAGTATTTTTAACAGTCTAGTAAATTTTCTACCCAATTTAAAAAATGGTATCTACATTGAAATGGTATATAACATTAATGGGAACTTGGCAAAATTCTTAGGTCCAGCCTAAGATCATTGTTGGTGATTTTTTAATTTTTATTTTGCAACGCAGTGCAAGACACACACAAAAACGTTTTTGAACTGTCCAAAGATTAAATGACACAGGTTATGTGAAATAGGGTCACATTCAATTTACTTGAGCTGTAACTTTTATGACAGACGTTGCATATCGAGGACCTCCTATCACACTCTAGCTTTGTGACTGCAGCTTACCTAAATGAAAGAGCGCTCATCTTTTTTTCCCCCCATATGAAACACTCTGGTGATCGAAGTTGGCACTTTTCTCCCTTTCAGACAACAAGGAAAAACTAGACAAGTACATGGTCATACAAACCCTGCTGGTGGATAGATAAGAAAAGTGACACTTGGTTAAATAAATACCAAGTGCAGGATATTTGAAGAAGATAAACGTTTCAAGCAGTCAATATTTTCCAACAAACAGAACTGGCTTTATGCTTTTCAGTCCATGCCATCCAAAACACAAACAGGTAACAAAGATGTTCTATTCAACTTTCAACTCAAAGTACATCCAGAAAAAAAAGCAGGGCAGTGAGGAAATGTAGTGGCAGAGCATGTTAGCAAAGCTATACAACAACATGCTGAACAAGTAAATGACAAATGTAACATTCTCACAAATACCAGAGCTGCTTTGGAGGTTTTCACTTCCTGTCTTACATAATCTAGTATTACAAAAACTGTATACAATTTTAACGTTTTCCCTGAAATTCAAAAAGCCTCATACTGTTCTGTTTTGGGTAAATCCACTACATATTAATGTAAGCATCCCAGGTTTGAGAACTGAGAGAAATCAGAAACCTGTAACAGCAAAAATAAAGATTTTGAATTTTAAAAAACTGTCCTGTACAGGTAACAGTATAATATATATATAAATATACTAATCTTCTAATGGTGTCTACGAATAGCCTACATTCATCTGGTAAATTAACTATATATTTTTTTTTATTAATTTGAAACATCTGAAAATTATGGGCAAACCTTGAATTGTGTGCGTTACCAGCAATGTGTGAAATTAGGCATTGTAAAGACTGCCTATGAAATCTATATAATGCTGAAAATGGGACGTCATGGTATGAAACGCTTAATATTTCACACGTTTCCTTACTTGTCATTCTGTATAATGCCTAGGTATTATATACAATGCCTAATGAAAATATATAACATATTAAAATAACAGACGTTTCATGCTTCGCCTAAACATCATAGATCATATAGGCACGCATTCTAGACAATGCCTGCTTTTCACACATTAATGTGTGTCCTTAATGTGGGTGGGGGAAAAAAAAAAGCCCAAACCTTTAAAATTCTATTATACACACACACACACACACACACACACACACACATCCCCGAAACATGGTCTCCTACCCAACTCAGGGCTACTACACACAGGCTGAGGGCCGAGCCGGATGCACGGCGCTGCAGGTGTGAGAAAGCAGTGCTGGAGCAGACAGCTCCGTATGCACAGTAACAGGTAATGGGACACGCCACATGTCCCAAACAGAGAAAAACCAGTACTGCTTTCTCACACGCCCCTACACTTCTCTTCTATCGTACCGTTCTTTTGTAATGATCAGTCTGTTACAGGTAATCAGGTCAACAATCAACAAACTTGGACGACAGTGTACTATACTTTATGAAAAATACCATACAAATAAAATGACAAAATAGTTCATTTGACATTTTAAACATTCTCAAAATACAAAAAACAGTTGCATTTCAGTTCCTAAACAATCAAAATGTCAAGTTTGACCAACATCTCAAAGTACACGGGACAATCAAAGAAAACCAAGCATGAGTAATGCTATTGAATTCATGACAAGACAAAAAAAAAAAAAAAAATCTACAAGTACAAACTGCTAACATAAATCTGAGGCCCAGCAGTCAACCATCACGTTCCGTTACATTAAGGCCATGCAAGGTATGATTACCATGTACAGCATGTCAGTACAGCATGCAGCAGACTGGCATGAAAGCAACGTTTATGTTCAATCTGATTCCCTCACTAAATTTACTGTGAATGTTAACACAGCAAATCTTTGTCATAATCTGGAATGGGAAAAAAAAAATCCCTTTGTGTGCAAATTAACAGTTGATTTTTCTCCAACTGCATATTTCAGAAGAAACAGTCATAACATACCCTTCCATCTTGGCTGCAGTCAAAAGGAAAAAGGCAACAAGGAAATGTAGATTTAAATGAAAGTAACAGGTGAAGACAGGCATAACACACAAAGACAACGTAGGAGAGAAAAGGAAAACCGAGGTCAGCCAGGGGGGCTGGATTACACAAAGAAAACATCAGGCTTGTACGAATAACTTTGATATGATAGGGTTTCTCTGGGTTTTAATGGTTACAAATTAGGTTTCCTACCATTCTTTTCATAAATGTTCCGGTAATAAAATCACTTTAACCAACTTACTACAAAGAAAAACAAAAAATATTTATGGCATAAAGATAAAAATTTAAGACATCGCAGCACCTCACAAAGTTATTGTCCCGCAAAATACATGTAAGACTCAGCGATGGTTCTGAGCTATAATCTCAACCAATGCAAAGATAAAACTAGTTTAAAAACATTCTTCGTTCTGTGGACACTCCAAGGTCCACACAATAATTAATTTCTAGGGCTTTGTTTGCCAAGTATTGGAAGTTTGGTAGAAATAAAAGGAAAACTTTTAAACATTGAGAAAAACACATCATACATGCACATGTAGTCTACACAGTACACCTACAAGCAACACCAGTTACAGTCTGAAGTGTGAACGCCCTAAAACATGTACGAAATATTAAAACCCTTCATTTTTCTGTATAGCATCCGAAATGCCTTTCAACGGCACAATTTAATTTGCAAAGGCATTGTTCTTTTAAAGTGCAGAGCCAAAAAAAAAACAGGCTTCATGAATACCTGATTATTTAGATGCAACATCAGTGACAAAAAAATTAAAAGTCAGGTCTTACTAGGACAGTTTCATAAACTAAACAAGTTCCCTTACAAAGACCGCATTGGCCTTTTTGTGTTGTTGTCTAGTTGACCATTTCTGGTTGTATCACAGGTGAACAGCAAACAGAGTCTCCTTGAAGAGGTCCTTTAAGCAAAAAGACGGTCCATCTTCTGGAGCTGGAATTACACGTGCACAAAATGGCGTGACTCAGACATTAAGGATGGCACGGACCATTCTGCACACCACATCGCATCAGTTTTTAAGAGCAGATAGGAGAGTTTTTGTTTTTTTTTTTTTTTTTGCAGCAGAACAATCTGACACAGTTGTGCATTACTGCTTCAGAATGGAGGAGCCAAAGGCCCTCAGATTACCCCAGCAAAATGTAACAGGCGACAGTGCAGCCCCTGCCCTCAGTGTAAAAGAATTCTTTAAACAATGCACGCTGCAACGGAAGAGGCAACGCTTGAAAGGGTTTAGGTGTTCAGAGCAGACGTTCTGCACGAATAAACTTGAATTGTGTTGTTATACCTTTAGTATTAAAAGTTCTACAAAGGACAAGAGGGTGGGGCTGACCAGCTTGGAAAAGTCAATGACTTTAGGTCCACTTTAAAGTGACGAGTCCAGTGGGACTTGTCAGGGTGTGTAACATTCTGCTGCAAAAATGTGTCTACAAATACTCGTAATGAGGCGACTCGATATTTGGAGAAACAGTCATAACAAGGTGAATACGGCAGAGTAAGTGCAAGCATCGTGTGCCAACGTTCATGACATTGTTTTTGAATACAAAATGTTGTTAGGTGGTTTAGCTTTGCCATGTGAATGCATTTGTATGTGACAGCATTGGTTGTGTGTGTATGTATTTGGGGGGGGGAAACATTACATCTTTAGCACTCATTTTGACCCCACCTGGTACGCCTGTAACGTAACATTCACTCCCCTACCAACCCCCCCCCCCAAAAAAAAAAAAAAAAACCACACATGCCCATGTACACATGTATAGTGTGAGAGGAGAATGGCATGCCTCTTCTCTACATTTTAAGAATGCAGTTCTGTGTGTGTGTGTGTGTGTGTGTGTGTGTGTGTGTGTGTATATGTGTGTAGGGGGGGGTTGTCAGAGGTCAATCATCACAGGTGGGCATCAGCAGCAGCTGCGGCGAGAGTCAGGCGACTGGCGTCGCAGTTTGAAGCCCTTCACTGCGGCCCCCCCACCGGCGTCTGGGATGGGGATTCGCTGGCCTGAGAGGGAAAGACTTGGTTACAGACCTGCCACAGCGAGGCAGAGCAGAATCAATTCTGCAAAGACCAGCACAAACAGTAAACTGGATCTCAACGCCACTGCTTCTCACAGTGCAAAGGTCAGGCCAGACATCCCATCAAACCAGCACGCCATTAACCCAAGCCAATCGCTGGCCCAGCCAGCTCATGTTCCTAACACTGACAACATCACCTGCTTTAGTTAGAAAATCCTCTTAACTAGGACATAGATCGAGGTCTTTTTTCCCCTGTCTGATTAAAGGACTTGTATGGTTTGGCAGAGAAATCTGAACAATTTGTCAGGCCCTCAATGCTTTGTGGTTCTGTTTGTACACAAAGGGTGAGCCAAAAAAAGATAATTCTCTAAAACTCTCAAAGGTTATTTAGCTTCACTGTAGTTTTTCCCCTTTTCTACACAGTTTTCTTTGTAACTCAAAGCTAACATTGGCACATAGCCACACAAGTGCTATTACAGTTTCATAACATATAATATGAGTTGAGCTGCAGCCAATGTATAGGAAACAGAACAGGAGTAAAGGGGCCAAACTACATTATAAATTCCACCAAGATTAATTAAATGTACACAGAGTACACATTTTTTGTAACCATGTTATGTTAAGGAAAGCGCGGCCCAAACTTACTTATCTCCCTGAAAACCTCGTTAATGTTAATTGCGTTTTTGGCACTGGTTTCCACAAAGATGGCGTGGATGGAGTCGGCATAGTCCTTGGCATCCTTCTCCGAGACTTCTCTGCAAAGAGACAGATGTGTTCAAACATCTGGGGGAGGAATACTAAACCACCAGTAGCCATCGTACCTGATCCACAGCCCAATCCATAAATCACAAATGAACCAAATTAACGTTTAAGAGGCAGGTCATTTTTAACTGGTGAAGCTTAAGAAGCAGGTAATTTATTAAAATTGCTGTTCATTGTGCTACTGTGCTGTGTGACGTGTGGGCTGTACGGATTAAGCGTTTCCCACTGGCTGTGCATCCAGGCTCACAGCCTGGTGTTCAGTTTGCACCCAGTGAGATGCCTCTACAGTTACCCATCAACTTCAACACCAGGCAAGATGAACATTGCCATGGGCAGAAGTAAACACAATTAAAATTGCTTTCTTTGTCTGCACGGAGCTCAACATAGACACAGTTAAGAATGTCAACATATAGTGTAACGTGTTTAAAGGAATCAGGACTGCTACCGCTAATGCTTATTTTTAAAACGTTTAGGAGAAAGGTGATGGTGTATAGGTCACAACATTAAATATTCAACAAAACAGAAGTATTTTCTCCATATTGTATTTAAAAATTCCATCATTATGAAGGTTAGGTGGGGAAGCAGCAGAAGTGTGGGACTCTTGCTATAACGCCAAAATTGTGAGCATAAGCTTTGTACAGTCTTCAGTGGATGTTATCAGTACAGTATCAGCTCTTCAATGCTTGTCATTATCACATGTAAACATAAGTTTTGTGCAGCCTTTGGTCTACAGAATCATCACTTGTAAGACTATGCCACCTGTCTACATTCTATGGGATCCTCACTTGGTGGTAATCCTTATGGATGAGCCCATACCTGGCATCGCTGAGGTCACACTTGTTCCCAGCTATGGCCACCACTATGTTAGGAGGGCCATGCTGCCGCAGCTCCTTCACCCAGTTCTTCAGCGTTTGGAAGGAATCCTGACAGGTTGGGGGTAGGGATGAGTGTGCTAATAGCATCTTCAGCTACGCCCCTCTCCCCACTCCTATTCCTGGCCACAGAAGATCTCACACTCACACGGCCATTCCCACTGGCCTCTCAGGCTGGAAGGAGGCCAAGCCAAAACAAGCTCTGTGGAACGCTGCTTTGTCGAGGCTACTTATTTTATCTCCATTATGACAAATAAAAATGTTCTGAAATTAATATCACAGACAAATTCAACTACCAACACAGCCTGCCTGAGTGAAGTTACAGTTATTACATTAACAAGGTCAATTATAAAAGTGTTTAGCATTCTCAGATTACTCTGACTGCATTGTACACATGGGTCTGCCGCAAGGTGGCATGTAGTATGACAGTAAAACAGAACTTTTAGAATTTTCTGGACGCTGTAGAATGGCGTCCCTTCCACTGACCATTACACCATTGACTAAGGTGTAAAATGCAAGTGTTTAAGATAGCAACACCTTTCAGTAGCATTCACTGCAAGAACATTTGAGAGGAATGCACAGGGCTGACAATGGCTCTCTTGTATTACAAAACATTCCTATTTAAATATTCAAAAAGCCTTGAACTAAGGGCTGCGTGAAGGAAGAGTGACAGGCCATTAAGTGCTCTCAGCGTGCGCGGTGACCTCCCGCATCATGGGCAGGAAAACACCGCACCGCAGGAAACTCATTAACACCAGGCTACATCCAGGCGGAGCACGTAGGCTGAGTGATGGAAGCTGACACTCTAAATGGGAAGTAGTCTAATCGTCTGTCCTTCAACATGGTGGAAATTCCTTAACATGTTTATTTGAGAGAGTATTCCTTTCAAATATAAACAGCAGCATCATTTGAGGCCATTAAATAACAGTACTATATTTTGTTAACACTGCTAAGACACCTTCCAAATTAACATCTGAGGTGATGGTAATTTCAATTTAATTAATATTACACCCTTCAAAACATGGCTGCTACACTGGATGCAATGTGACCATGTGTTTCCCAGAACAGGAAGAGATGATGAACAGGAGCTGATACCTCTTTAGTGATGTCATACACAATGATGGCGGCAGCAGATCCTCTATAGTACATCGGTGCCAACGCCCGGAACTGCGGGGGGGGGGGGGGGGGGGGGGGGGGCGCAGGGGGGTGGGGTGGGTTGGGGGGTGAAGGGGGAAAAGGAAAAAGGGGGGGGGGGGGGGGTAAAAGAAAGGGG
>JABJVR010005287.1:0-50654 GCA_025773905.1 Chitala chitala | reverse complement strand
CCCAGGACAAACATCAGACATCTCGGTCCAGAAGAGTGCAGTCCTAGGAACAGCAAAGATACTGCGCAGAACCCTCACCCGAGCTTGGATGAATAAGACTGCCCGCGGAGGGCGAGGGGACAATTTTTTATATATATATATATATATATATATATAAGATCTTAAAGGTGTTAGGATTTAGACCTGCAAAGACCTACCACTATTGAACACCTCCATATTTGTTGTACTGAAACTGATGTTTTTGAAGGTCAGTCTTAAGTGGAAATGGAAACTGGATTTTGGACCAAAGGTGGAAGGAATGATGTGATATTTGACACAAATATTAGATCAGCAATGTTTTCAAAAAGTGGAACAAAAGATGTTCGTCAAGATTATCTGAAATTATGGATATAATTTTTCTATGTATAAGTACATTGTCATGTTGCAAAGTGAAGGTCTCCATGTAAAGTTTGAAAAAAGATTACTTTTTTTGTAAAATTGTGTGCACGACACACAAATGTTTGTGCTTCATAAATTAAAAGCACTGTCAGCAAAGTTACAAAAGGTTAAGTTTACCTTAATAAGATTAATATTATAAAAGAAGACTTTTACTAAACTTTCAAATCAACTTCTCTATCAGCCACTGGACCAGAACATCTACAAGCAGATGATTAAAATTTAGTAAAAAAGCAATAAAACCCCTATATAGACCTTTGTGAGGTCTTATCCGAAATGGGACTTTAATGAAACAAAAGGTTATCAATGCAATTTCTTTCATTATGCACTAAAATAGCATTTTCACAGTATCAGCTGTGTTTCTTTCATTGGCTCAGTTTAATTTCCAGCTGCAAATTAACATTTTAATGGGACTCACGATTTCACAGCAACAAAGAAGCTTAGAATAACTTTCTATTAAACATTTCAAATGTTATTTATTTTTTGTCAAAGAAATTAATTTTCATCTTTATATCTTCTATAGAAGCAGAAAGAGGTGTGGGTTCTTCAAGAAAAATCTCTCATAATCATAATTGAATTGCAGTTTTAAGTGGACAGACATTGCAAATTATTAAAATATAAAATGGGCTGTATTTAATGACCTGCTAATTCAACTAACAGTTCATATCTCTTTGCTGACAATCCAAAGAATTTAACATTGGTATGTATTTAAACATTTTCCATTTTTAAGACTTTTCCAATGAAAGATCAACTGTTGAGTATTTCCTATGTGCTCTATTCATAGTGATATAATGTCCTCATATAAGTTTTTGCCTTTTAAATGAAAGCAGTCGTTGAATAAGAGAACTGAAAAGGGATAGTCCTCTCTGTACATGTCTGGGTGCACATATTTCAGCATTTCAGACAAATTAATAGCCATGGCTGAAACTAATTGCTTAACAGACAGCTGATGATTTGTAATCAACACTGGCATCTCTCGCTACATCGGCAATCAAATTTCAGATGGTGAGGTCATGACCTTCAGTTTATTTTGATACTATTTACAAATTATCATACTTGCAACAGTGAACAAAAGCAATTTCAGCCTTGTCCAGATGTCGAGTTTTTTTTTTTAACCATTGTCTTTTCGAGTAAAACGTAACAACTCAAAGAATGCTTAACCATTCATAAATTAAAAACAAATTAATGTTTTATTTAATATTACCTTTTCTTTATAAATTACAGTTATCCATACGCAGTGCTAATAATGGTAACACTGATAGCACTTGTGAAATTTCACACTACTGTTGTGAATTGTACAGCGCTTCTCACTTTTACATTTTTGTTGT
Organism: Chitala chitala; assembly: GCA_025773905.1. NCBI lineage: Eukaryota > Metazoa > Chordata > Actinopteri > Osteoglossiformes > Notopteridae > Chitala > Chitala chitala. The sequence continues at coordinate 48,891 of JABJVR010005287.1, read as the reverse complement.
TTCTGATTCTATTGTCCATCGCTGTGGAGAATTTGTGTTTACAGTTTAACCTGTTTATTCCATGTGGTTCATACCTTTATATTTTCAGATTACTTTTCTCTGTGTAATGATTTTAAGTGTGAAAGGAACAAAGGCAAAGGGAGGTCTCTTCACCAGAAGAGATTTATTATGTTTTATTATAGAAGCCAAACAATGAGTAGACAGGCATAAGGGTTCAAGGTTAAGGTGAAACACAAAATTTAAATACAAAAAGTACTTAGAATATAAGGAGAATAACCAGTATAAGTACATATACAGACAGTGAGGGAACCCAAAATACCAATACCAAGTACAAGCCATGCAGATAAAAATGTCTAACAACCGACAAAACCCAAGGCTAGGCTCAAACTTAAAATAGGATCTCAAGACAAGTCACACCAGGTGCAATCATTGATACAACTGACAAGGAATCCAAGAACTATGACGAGTATAGAATCTAGATGAATTGGAAACGTTATGGAACGTAGAGATAGCACAGAACCCATATCAGAGATAAAACATAGAAATAGCAAAACCCAGACAAGGTAGAAATGTCAGAAACTAGAGACGATACAACACTACTCGTGACACCGTGTTTACATCTGTACTATAGTTGCTGCAACTGAGCTCTCAGGAAGAGCTGAGTCAATAAAATTTTTAAATACATTTGCATATGAAAATATTGCCTGTTGTAACAGCAATACAAGACATATAACAGTCAATATTAGCTTGTGTTTTTTTAAAGACAAACATTTCTGGTTGACTAAGGGTCATCTCAGGAAAAAGAGCCATTTTTTCCATTCTTTGCATAGTTCCTTTATTTAACACTTGATTAATTTTGTCTATATAACCTGTCCCCTTCTCCATGAAATAAAATGGTGTACTGTTAAAATTTTGAGATTAATTGCATCTTACCAATATAAATTAATTACAGAACCACTCTAAGGCTAGAGGAATAGATTTAGCTTCGAAATGTATTTTGGAAGCTGTGAATAGTGAACACTTTTTTGAAGGGGTGGTGAAGTGGGCCGCAGCTCTAGCCTTTTGGGGGCCCTAAGCAGAATTTGACTTGCCCCCCGAACAAAAGCAATTCAAGAATAGCACATTTACATGTATTCATTTAGTAAACATCTATGTCCAAAGCGACTTACGATGAATAATAGTGCACGTGCATGTCAAAAACAAAGTCAAACAGTATCAGAAATTCTGACAGTAAGTGCTGTCTTGTCATCAAAGTGCACACAATTAAGTCAAGTAATTCTCACACAAGTCATACAAGTAAAGGGAAATGTACAGTCTTGTACAAACAAGAAAAATATGTACAAACAAACAACCTTGCAACAATGGATTATAATGAAGCAGAAATGATAAAAGTGAGGTTTCAGGTTCTGAGGTGCTCCATGAAGAGATGAGTCTTCAGCTGCTTATGGAATGTGGACATGGATGATGAAGCCTTCAAAGCAAGAGGCAGCTCATTCCACCATTTAGGCACCAAAGATGAGAAGCGCCTAGGTTTACCATTCTTCAGCAGGGGTGCAACCAGCCTCTTTTCATTAGCAGACCATAGAGAATGGAAGGGATGCCCCTCATTGACCCAGAATTCAGCATTTGTGTGTTACTACACATCATGTGCAAATCTTGTGCAAAACTGCATTAGAAATACTAGAGAGGACTGTAAATAAGGTGCAGTGATGTATAGTGCTATTTCTAGTATCAAACATGTTTTATACATTTGTTTTTGAAAAAGAAATACTACATATCTCTATTAAACATTGATATAGGGTTTGGGATATTTGGCTACAATAAACACAAGAGAAACAGGGGGGTATATAACACCAATGCAGCAGAATGGGGAAATTACACATTTCACACAACATTGGCTGGGGATTAACATTAGCTGGCTAGCTGTGTTATCTTCTGTATAACATACAGTATATACTGTGTATATAAAGTCAGAACCACTGGTAGGTCCATCTCACTTTTTAAAAACTCAGTCAGCCAGCTGTCAAAGGAGACCATCACACAGTGTACTCGTACTGTAAAGACAACTGTCAAAATCCAGCTGTCACACTCCCCAGTACTTGTGCATATAAACGAATGAAATCATTAAATCAACTATAATATACCACCCTAGCCATGAGGGACCAAGCCAGTGGGGAAATTCAAACATGCTTATGTAACGGTACACGGAGCTGCACACACAAGCATCCGCACTCGAACCACTAGGCTAGCATGGCATTACAATATATTTTGGAGAGCAGCAACTGCATTCTTCATGGGTCTTATTAATCAATGAATATTCGTTCCCAAGATTTAAGAATTTTCAATTCACTTAACTGTATCTGCTAAATGATGTAAATTAATAATATTTTATCGTATCAGTTTTAAAAGTTAGGTGCATCAGTATCAATTAAAATCATTTACATCTATTGGCCATAACATTATGACTAATATTGAGTTGGTTCCCCTTTTGCTGCCAAAACAGCACTGACCAGTTGAGACATGGACTCCACTAGACCTCTAAATGGTATCCTGAAGGTATGCTGTGGTATCTGGCACCAAGCTGGCAGGAAAAGATCCTTTAAGTCTTGTAAGGTGCGAGGTGGAGTCTCCATGGATCGGACTTGTTTTTACAGTACATTCCACAGATGTTCGACTGGATTAAGATCTGACGAATTAGGAGGTCAAGTCAACACCTAAAACTCTTTGCTGTGTTCCTCAAACCATTCTTGAACCATTTTTGCAGTGTGGCAGTGTACCCCAGATAGCAAACATTGTTAATTCAACATTGAGTTTTAGTCATAAAGATTGTTTTATGGTTGAGGTTGAAAACGTTATGTTGAATCAACATTCTTATGACAGATGCCGTTTAAATGTTGAAAAAAATCTATTGAATTAATGTTATATTTGGATCACATTTTCAATAATGAAGTGCAACCATTTAATCAATATTGTTTCAATGTCGAAATGTTGAAAATATGACGTTTATTCAACATCAAACATAATGAGCGCTTTCAATTTGGTTTTAACATCGGACATCAAGGTACATTCAATACTTCTCCCTGACATCATTTCAGTCGCATTTCAATTGGATTTTGCTATCTGGGACATTATACTGAAAAAGCCACTGCCATTAGGGAATACTGTTTCCATGAAGGGGTGTACTTTGTCAGCAACAATGTTTAGGTAGATGGTACATGTCAAACTAACATCCACTGAATGGCAGGGCCCACAGTTTCCAAGCATAAAACATCACATTGCCTCTTCCAGCTTGTCTTCTTTCCATAGTGCATCCTGGTGCCATCTCTTCCCCAGGTAAGCGATGCACACGCACCTGGCTATCCCAGATGTAAAAGAAAACATGATTCATCAGACCAGGCCTCCATCTTCTATTACTCCCTGACTGGTTGACAGTTACGCAGCCCCATATGCAACAAGCTATGATGCGCTGTGTGTTTTGACACCTTTCTATCAGAACCAGCACCAACTTTTTAAGCAATCTGAGCTACTTTAGCTCTTATATTGGATTGGTCTACATGGGCCAGACTTAATCACTCTCCATGTGCATCAGTGAGCCTTGGCTACCCATAACCCTGTCACCCATTCACTGGTTTTCTTTCCTTGGACCACTCATGGTAGGTCCTGACCATTGCAGACTGGAAATATCCCACAAGAGCAGCAGTTTTGGAGTTGTACTGACTCAGTCGTCTAGCCATCCCAATTTGGCCCTTGTCAGTCACTCAAATTCTTACACTTGCCCATTTTTTATGCGTCCAATACATCAACTTCAAGGACAAAATGTTCACTTCCTGTCTAATATATCCCAGCCACTTCCATAAGCCATTGTAACATGGTAACCAATGTTATTCACTTCACCTGTCATAATGTTATGGCTGATCAGTGTATAGTCACAGCCATAGGTTATCATTGATTTATTGGTGTGTTTTACAACAGCTTTCAATACTCATCCAATAACATTCATTACCAGAACTATCAGTTCTCTTTAAAAAAAGGGTGTCTTCTGTGTCCTTTTCTTAATCTTTTTCTTCTGTCTATAGTGGCTAGCCCTGTAACCGGCATGATTTGTGGCACAAGCAAAAACCAACATATGTTAAATTTCTGTGATTTTGTCATGTGAATGTTAACTTACAGGTACATAAATTATATTTTAGTTAGTCCAAAGTGTGTAGTTATTTTTCATGTTATGTGCATGCGTTTGACAAACGAGTTAGCTGTCTACACTCGGTGTGGATCGTGCTTGCTAGTGTCACCTCCCCCGCAATGTGCCTTAAAACTTAAAACTGCATCAGTCCAAATGATCACAAACTGCTGGTAAACTGTCCAGTACTGCTAAAGAACAACTGTTTCAGCTATTTCAATCGCATCATCGTCTTGTGCTGATATGGATCAGCGGATTTCAATTACATTTTTTTTGTATGGCTGCTGCAGGCGGGGGACCCTAAGTGGAAGGATTATGTTTCTTACGCTTTGAGCTCGCCCTGGAGTGGGCTTTTAAATATGACTTCTGATGTTTTTACTTGTTACAGTTTGCAGTGCCTCAAAGGCTCATAATTGACTCAGGAACAGTCAATGAACCTGTCCAATTAGTCTTTGTTTCATTGTATTTCTTTTTTTTATCTTGGCTTGTTTTGTTCTTAAAGTTTCATAGATTAAAAAAAGAGCCTCCATTTGGATCTGTTTTATGATTTTATGTTTAAAAGACTTTATTTACAAGACTAGTAACAAGGGTAATATATTTATTAATTTATAAGATGTAATTCTTAATTCAGACCAAATCATTGTTGAATACCCTGGCCTTAAATAAAATTGTGCAGATTACTAAATTTATGAATTACCAATCTGGTAAAGTATTCATTATTAGGACCTGTACTATCTTGTGAGGATGTCTTTAATTTGGTTTAATTTGGTTTATTTCCTTATTTTTTATTTCCTTAGTTCATCACTTTGTCATTGTATTGTGTATGTGTTTTTCGAACTATGGTTTTCTGGAATTTTGCATATTAACTTAATTCCACTGAAATTTAAAATGACTACTAAACTATATGCAATTATGATATGCTTTCTTTTTTCCAACAATGAAAAGAAAAATATAATGTTGATGCTTATTTTTATTAATGGAATTTCATTTTTGCAAGTGGAATAAGCAGGAGTACACTCACATGCTGATACAGGTTATGTCACAAAATGTCATAGTGACCATAAATTTAGCATGTTGTTATTTCATGTTTATAACTGCTCTGTGTTATGTAGCAGTTTTGTACCTGCTGATAATGACTAAAAGTCAGACATTCAGGTTTATGTACCAAAGCATGCATTGACAGTATTCTACAAAATAATTTTACTTCAAGATAGTTTTGTTAAATAAACCAATAATAATGTGAAAAGCCAGTTTTGAGCAAATTAAAAACACTGGGCAATCTACAGAAGATGTTAAGTTAAAGAAGTGCTTTTGGTGATATGTTAGTGCATAAAAGTGCTTCTTTAATGTAATATTGGCCATGCATTCTTGATTTAAATCACTTCTGTGCACCACTGATGATTACCTTTTACACAAATTATATTGATGTTACTCAAAAAATGGATGGTTGAATTAACTCTAAAATATTGCTTGTAAATCATTGCCACAGTTTAAAAAATAAATTCAATAAGTAATTTTTACAGTGTACTAAGTGATGTGCTTTTAAATTTTTATCTGAAGCATGCAGTATTTCTTTAATGCATTTTTTTTTTCTTTTTCTGAAAATAATAGAGAATTAAAACTTATATTTTTACATTAGAGGTGAACAGCCTTACTCTGCACTCATCTACCTTTAACAGAAACATTCTCTCTAAAATGTGGGATGTCTTTTGTACTGCTCTATTAATTTGAAGGATTGGCTGCTGATTAGTACTTTTTCATATATATCTGTGCAAGAACCATTTTGATCTGGTAATTACATTGGAAAATATGATACTCTCTTGCATATTGTTATGAGGGATGCTTTTTTATTCGTGATTTTTTTCCACAGCTGCTACACTGGTTCTCTAACAAATTAATAGTTTCCTCAATGGTAGCATGGGCAGCAGATTAGTCTGATTATCTACCTGACCTATTTCCTGTACATTACAGCACCAAATAAACAAAATTTTATATTACATGTAGACCAGGGGTGGTGAATCAGTCCAGCATGAAGAGCCAAAAAAAAACACACCCCACTGCAAAGAGCTACATAACACATGCGTGTCCACTATAACAGCAATGACTTACAGACCTAATAGCACAGTAGTGGCTATTGTGTCATTAGATTAACAGTTATCAGTTTTCATAAATCTTTTCCTACCTCGGTTTATTTGAGTTGATTACTCAGTACGACACCTGGCAGCCTTTGTCTTCTGCCGTCCTTTCCAGGTTTGGCTAGTGCTCAGCAGTGGCCACTCAAAGCAACTCTTTCACATGCATGTCTATAAGAACGGAACGATGTTTTGACTTGTTTCAGTGTGGAAAAAATGGATTTGCAGACATGAGTACATCCAAACATTGACATTAAATGCAGCCTGTTTGATATTGTAGTATCCGTCTATCAGCTCAATTTTCCAAAACTCTGTGGTTCTCTCTCTCAAAACACATTTATGTCTGTGGTCCTCAAAAAGTCCAGTCATCTGAAGCTGAGATGCTACTTCATCTACCAGTAAAGGAGCTTTAAACAATCTGATTCAGCAGTGAAAGAGGTGATAAGGAAAAGGATCTGTGGCCGTGTTTGCCTCAGTTTTGCAGAATCTATCCTCAGAACTCTGCTGCAGGTTCGCAACTAGTGCTGCATAGTCAGAAACCTCAACAGCTTCCCCGTTTGCCATCAATGAGGAGGGAAAATGTGTGAGCTCACCTTTTTGAAGAGGAGTCTGGAAGAACTTGAGTTTGTTGACAAATGTAAAAACACTTTGCACAAGGTCAGGCAACATTTTTTACTTTCCTTGCAGATCTAGATTCAGTTTGTTCAGATGATGCAGCATGTCGACCAGAAGTATGAAATCCAAAATGCACTGGGTATTGTATAGCTGAAGGTAGTCCTTTATATTTTTCTTCCAGAAACAGCTTCTCTGGGTTAAAAAAAAATGGGAGAGCACGGTAACTCTTTCCAACATCTCACAGTGCAGTGGAGGAGCAGGTCACTGGGAAGGTCTTCATCAAGTTCAGCTCTGAGATTTTGAACTGTCTGTGATTGAGAAAATAAGTGTGAATAAAACAATCAAAACTCTCAATTTCTAGCATAAGTTTCATGTTCAGATTTTTAGACACCAGGTGCTCTTGATGTCGTCAGCTTTTACACAGCCCCACAAGGCCATTTGCAGATCCCAGCATAACTGGTGCACCATCTGTGGCTATTGCTGTTAGTTTTTATAACTGAAAACTTGCCTTTTCAACAACAGTCTTGAGTGTTTCTTTGAGGTTGGGTCCTGTCTTTTAACTGCACAATGTCAAGCAGCTCTTCCTTAATTGTGCTGACACAGACTGTATAAATATTGCCAACTGTGGCTTATCTTGGGCATTGCAAGACTCATTCAAAGCAATGCTGAAATACTGGAGTTTCTCAAGATCTGTATGTAACTGTGTTTCAATTGAGTTGTTAATATCTGATATTCTCTGCTCAATGCTGTGCCTTGACAACTGCAGGTCTGACACAGTCCATCAAATTGTCATTTTCAGGAGAAGATAGCAACAACATCTCTGAGCCACATCTTCACAAACCCTCCTTCACTGTATGGCTTTGTAGCACGAGCACTGTTCCATGCCACCTGATATGATGCCAGTGTGACTGTCTCTAAGTGCTTCATAAATTTTCTGAAAAACCGAATCTGCTTCTGACTGATGTTTCAACACATTCACCTTATATTTTGCGAAGCTCAGTGCCATTGAGAAATTCCTGGCCAGGTTTTCTGGAATTCCTCAAAAGCCACTGGTGATATCATTTTCTATAAATAGCTGGTAGTGCTCCAGCACCCTTGACAGAGTCATTATAGAATTTAGCACTCTATATTCCATGTAGTTCTAATATATCTCTGATTAAATTACAATAATCAATAGTTAGGTATCAGTGCTGCTATGCCTCTTTCCTAGCCAGATAGGGGAATCACATGGACATTGTACATTTTTGACCACCTCCTGGGATAACAGTCAATAAATTGTTCACTGCCTACTTACAAGACTGCTGACCGCTGATATGGCTTCACAGCAGGATGAAGCTAGAATGTCATGCTCACTGGTGAAATCGTTGCGGGATGCCCAATGAAACTCGACACCTCTAACTGTGAAGGAAATAAGCATCCGTCAGGTGCACAATGAACTGCACGACTTTTGCACATGTCTCACTTGTGCTTTTAAAGTACTTCATTTGCGGGTTTAGCATGGCCAGTACTCGTCGGGTGCTGAACTGCGTTATGCCTTCTCAGCGCAGAATTGGGTCTACATCAAAAGTGTTTGAAAGAAAGATATCCGTGGAGGTAAGGTGTCACTTAACACATTTGTAGCTGTAAAGTCCAAGGGAAAAGGCTAAGACAGTCACTGCAAGAGTATGGAGCATCCTAGAACCTGGGAGATACAGTGTACTGTATGACAACAGGTTGTATATGTTTGTCCAACACTATTATTCATTATTGTTGTGTTGTGTTAGCTGGGTGAACCAGTAGGTTTGTGTTATGATATCCAAGGCACATATAGATAAAATACTGTAAAGGTACCTTTCCCCAGAGTCTGAAGGTCTTTTTCATAAAGGGTCAGGGAGCAATTTTGCTTGGAACTGGAGGATTTTCTCTTTTTTGGTTCTTAGACATATGAACCTGTGCTGGAAGAACCAAAGAGATCAGCTACATAAATGTAAAACCCTCTTGTGAGGTCAGACATTTAGAATGACTCAAAGCATATACAGTAAATAGACCTCCTAGCGATGCCATAAGCATGACCTGAAACATTTAGTTAAGAGCTGAAATTTCCTGTTATTTCAAGCACGTAGTTTATTATCTATTCACATCAATGGAGAGTAACTTGCTGTGGTTGCTGTCTCCCTATTGAAAAGTCCTGTGACATTTCCTGCTCCTATGTGTAACGTCTTCTAACACACATTTATTTTAGTCAGCAATCGTTTGTGAAATACATGTGACATATCTCTGTTGTCATGCATGTATGGAAGCCATTGCCTCTCACTGGACAGATCCTGTAGAGGCAGGGCGAAGCAGAGCTTGTTTGATCCTAACAAAACATGGTAATGCCTTTGGCAATTTGAAGAACAGCAGCAAGCCTGTCAGGGTTTCCATGCTGAAGCACCAGAACACTGCTGTAGCTTCTGGAACAGCACGTGGCTGAGTTATTTAATCCATGACAGTACAATCATGAAGGAACAATAACATTTCTCCTGGGCCCAAACCTATGCTTGTCTCTGAAAAAAGAAGTCAGCAACAAAAGGTTGTCTTTTGCCTGCTATAAAAAGAAAGTTTTCTCAACAACTGCATTAGACACTGAAGGTATGGCAAACGTTTTAAAACATTTTTTTGTGTTGTTTGTAGATTTTATGCTTGCTTTATTGATTGTTAATATTCTGTCACCTTGTACAGTTCTGCTACATTTATGTTAAGGGCTAAGGGTCCACAGTTTTTCTCTTCAGTTAGTGGGAATAAACAGAAAATTCAGCTGATGCATCTGAGGAAATGTGTGTAGTTTAAATTTTTCATCTCTGTACACATGTTTATCTCATCAACCACAAGAGATTTTTGATATCCCTTGCTCAGTCTGTTGAATTATAAGACAATTATTATGTCCTCCAACAACACTCCCCTTTTTCCTGCGTTGTGATATTTTCCAGGCTTTTTTGCAGTATACTCATGTGTACAAATAATAGGCTGAAATGAGAACTAAACTGCAGTAAGCAAATGAAAAATGCAGCTGTAATATAATCATTCTTCTAATCCATATGTCATAAAAACAACCTGCTGAACCTGCTGATCTATTTCAGCACTAGATGATGAAAACAGTTATGAGAGGCATTTGTGTAATGTATACCATAACCAATAAGCTTCATGATAAAACAGTCTACATAACATGGGACTTTTCCTCAAAATAAATTTTCATAATTTTTAGCAAAAGAAAATTGCTCTTAAATTCCTATTGTGTTTCTGTGGGAGAAATATAGTGGCCATTCATGGTTGATGCAGAGAATCTATACACATCATGGAGTTCTTAGCCATGAAGAAAGGAAGGCTCAAATAAGTTGAATATGCAAGTAGATGGAGGGATTAGATCCTGCTGGACTATTGTGGAGGAATCCAAAATGACCAGCATTCCTGTGTGACTCAGGGTCGTGTGACCCCAGTCCTAGCAGCTGGCTCACTCTAGGTCATGCACAGAAGCATATATGCTGTGAATGCTGAAAGATTCTAAAGCAACCAAGAAAGGACTTCACACATCAATTTCACTGTTTTATGTCTATTGCCTTTACAAGCCATGGTGAGAGAAATATATGGCTAATGTTAACATAGGGCACAAACCTGAGGTTTTGAAGTCTAGAGAGTGAGGGACATGAATTATGGAATCTATGGAAAGTATAAGAGTATGGAGTGCGGTTCAGGTCTTATCCCGTGGGCTATAGCAAAGCATTCTTATACTCTCACAAAGGACTCCAGCAATGAATTGTGGACTGGTTGCTTTGTCACTCAGGTATTGGCAAAAATATATCTTTTTAAGTTGTTACTGTACACTTTGATTGACCCTTACTATCCCGTGATAGCCTTTTGAAAGTGGCATTGCAGTGCTTAGGTATTCCTCTTTGTTTCTCTAAGTAATGCTGATGTTGATGAATGCAAATCAAACATGAGGGCAAGTTCATTGAACCATTTAAAAAGCAGGCACCAGACTGCTGCATAAAGACTCTTCCGCAGTCCCAGATGGGACAGGGTTGTCAGGCCCGTAGAAGGCCAGATGTTCAGGACCAGGTGATGTTCTTAATAGGAGCAGATCCAGCCTCACCGAGTCAGTGTAAGAAATATGTGTTTATAAATATGAATGTTCATAAATGTTGATGAGTAAATGGGACATAGCTGAGGTCCTCCATTCAGTTTTTTTTTCCTCATAGCTGTGATTTTTTTCACTTGGTCTTTGGAGGTTCAGGTCAAGGCGGCACACTGGATACAGGTGAGCTGTGACAGGTTATGTTTTTCTTCCTTTTCATTTTGTTTAGTTGTTTACCTTTTGTCACTGTTTTGATAATCAACAGTTCTTTGTTGCCTTGTCTGCTTCCTGTTGCTTTTATCACCTTATAAAATCACAGTGAGCTTCTAAAAAGGTAAGTGTCAACACTGAGACAGTGCAGTAATGCACAGAAGTAATGCATTTTAAATTATGTGATAAATACAACTTTTCTTTCCCAATTCTCAGAGGTGAACAAACATTTTACAACATGTATGAGCATTTTAAAAGTGACAAAAGGAAACATGTAAGTTAAAACAATGTTTCAAGTGCCATCTTACTTTCAATTTTAAACCAAAAATTATAAAACCAATGTTTGCAGACTCTCTCACTCATTTGTGCAGCTATCCTTTAGGTCTCCTTGGTTTTCTCCCAAAGCGTTGAGTACAGGACACTGAACCACTAAGTATGTGTATATCTGTGAAGTCTGCTTGGCAGTGAGGCATCTAACGCTGGGCCTACCTTGCCTTATGACTCATACGCCTAATGATATATTGGAGAGCACAGCAATCTTACAGGTCAGTCAAGTGAAAATAGTTAACTAAACTATAAACTGGGGAAAAAACTGTCAAAAAGAAATAAAAATCTATGTAACTTTCAACAAAAATATTGATAATACTACCATGTTAGGCCATCAAAAATGCACCTGTTGTTTAATATCCTGTGAATAACATTTTTAATTTTTTGCCAAATAGCAGAGAAAGAGCTAATTTTGCTCCTACAATACTAACAAATCCTCACAAATTTCCTGAAAAGTACTTGTTGAGGGTTTACCTATGGTTCTCCAAATGCAAAACGTATCGTTTCGACTTGGTGGATATTTCCAGATGGCAGAACTGCATGATGGGAACAAATTGAACTGCTTCTGTTCACCACGCATTTCCAACTACAAGAGAACCAGCTGTGGGCTTCTGGCAGAGAATGAAGCAGTATTGTGTGAGGGCCTTGTCTCCTCAGCTGGTGAAAAATGTATCCCAATTAGAGATTTTATTTGTGTATATGGGTCACCGCTGCATGGACAAATCACTTGGGGGGGGGGGTTGCATTGCATGCTGAGCTACCACAGTTTAGTGGCTCCAGAGGGACTACATTGAGCAGCAGGATGCAGAAGTTGGTGAATGATCCCTCATGGCTGCAAAACACTAGTTATAACTGGTCACTAACTGGGTCGCTCCTCACTTTTGTTTCTTTTTTTTTTCTACTTGACTGTGAGCTAGAATACAAATTTCCTCCAGAAAAATGTTAAAGTGTTTCCAAACCTTAGATCAAGGAAAGCAGGCAGAGACTAACATGTGCCATGTACTTCATTCTTTTCTTGTTGTGTGCACGTATTCATTTCTAGTTCAGTGATGCCTTTTCATGTTAGGCGAAACGTGGAAAAAGATTTGAAACTTTAGAGAAACAATTCTTTCTGGAAGAGGTAGAAAGTATAAAAAAGTAGACAACTTTGTCTGAATCTTGCACATTAATTGCATTAAAGTGATGGCATTAATGAGTATGCTGATGCTGACTGACTGGAAGCAAACTCACATTTTGGGCCTGCTGGTTGAGAAAGCTGCCGTTTAAGACAAATAAAACTAATTGGCTAATCATTTCGCTGTGATTCGTCCACAATGTCTGCACAAAGGGCTGTTTCTGTCCATTTTGGTGCTTTAGGCAAGATCTTTGATGCCTTCCCAATAAAAACAAATAAATCTTCTCCTCTTTGATGCCCTTCCAGTAGGTGGCACCCTAGGCAGCTGGCTATCTGGCCTATGCCTAAAAAAGACATTGTCTCATATAGCAAAGACCAGTGATATTTTTAGAGTGGAGCAGGTAGGACATGCGCCCTGGGTGCAACTTGAAGGATTGCCACAAACCCCCCCTCCAACAAAACCACCACCAGGATGCACTTTTAAAAATACTATTGGCCCCTAGCACAGCCCACAACCAAAATGCACTTTTGAAAAGTTTGTCAGCACCCAAGTACCCTCACTTCCCCCTGGGGCACAGAATTTCAGTGCTTGCCCTAGGTGCTAGTTTTCCTACATATGCCCCTGGCAAGGACAGTACATTAGAGATCCACAATGTCTTTTTCCATTTCATTTGTTGTGAAACAGCAATTCACCAAATCTCCCAGTGCAGACCATCCTAAACACATCACGGCGACTTCAACACTTTTTGAGAAAGTGTATTCGTAATGCATTTGTTTTGCATATTTTAATGCTGCATCAGCCTGCTGTGCTAATTGGAATACTGTTGTGGGACACAAGATAATCACAGCTCATTTTCACTGCATTCTGCCTGTGAAAATTTCCTTGTACAATTTGTTTTACATATTAATTTAGGTCATATTCTGGCAAAGCAAGGGTTTTAGAAGAGCACAGTTCTGCAAAAAAAGTTTTATTATCAGTGGTCAATTTGTGAATTGTTTTTATATTTCTACCAAATATTAGTTAAAATATTGCCTTCACAACTGAGAACCTGACCTAAACACCACAGGCATTTTTGCAAATCAAGCAAATTTACTTACAATTCAAACCAAATACGTTTTCAATTGGCCCAAAAGGTTTGAATTTTATCAGTATGCTCTCTTATAATGTGATGAATTAATTTACACTGTTCCTAAACTCACTTCTGTTTCTACACAAGTGGCACCATATTTATTCTGTACATTGTTCTTCTTATTATACTGTAGCATTTGCAAAAGCCATTTTGTAAGTATGTGAAATTAGCAAATAGACATACTGTAAAACATATCAGGAATGGTGCTCCATAAAAATATGTGATCTCTTCTCAGGTAGTCAGGGTATTTTAACTCATTAGCCAAAAAGATTTTTGCCACAATTCAGAGAGATGAGTCTAGGCAGGGTTTTGCACTAAAGATGATTTCATTAAAGAAAGCCAGTAAGAAAAAAATCAAGGCTAAAATACAGAATAAACATCTGAAACAGAGAATGAAACATCGAATTGAACCAAGAGTCTCTGTGAAATGGAAATAAATCTAAATTGCAAAACTAGAGAGACAGGATATTAAATGACCTAATGAAATTACTGTCCAAGGCAACTACCATTAAAACTTTCTTTTAAGTGCCTTTCGATATATTTCTACTTTCTTTTAAAATTAATGTTATGGAAACATTTGTCCTTTAGTAACTTCTAAAATTGTCTGACATGAGTATCACATTTTTCCCTATTTATTCATTCAACACAAGGTCAACTGCATGCTGTTTTCTTTGGAAAATGTCTGTATGCGATACTGTAATAATGTTTTTCTTTAATTTTCTGTTCTTCCTGCTTGACCTTGGATCTGGGAGTTGATTTTGATTGCTATGTAAAGCAACTTCTTTGGTACTTTTCTCTCCGCATGGTTTTTAAAGGTAACATGCTTGAGTAGCAAAGATATATTAACATTGATTTTCATTGCCATATTTCTATTTGACTGTCCTTTGCCAAGGCGGCACGGTGGCGTGGTGGTTAACACTGTTACCTCCAGGCCTGGGGTTCAATTCCCACCTTAGGTCTGTGTACATTGAGTTTGCATGTTCTCCCTGTGCTTGGTGGGTGGTCTCCAGTTTCCTCCCACAGTCCAAAAACATGCGGGTTAGGTTGACTGGTGTTTCCAAATTGCCCATTTTGTGTGTGTGTGTGTGTGCGTGCCCTGCAGCGGGTTGGTTCCCTGTCCTGCACCCTATGTGTTTTGGAATGGGCTCCAGGTTTTCCCGCAACCCTCACCAGGGCTATGCAGTATAGAAGATGACTGACTGTCTGTCCATACTTTATTGTATGTTCTATTTATTGACTGCAATATGGGATGTGTCCTCAGTGACCAGTTGGGGGTGGTGGCATATGGCATCCTTTAGGGCATGCACCCTTCAGTGCACCCTCTAGCTGATGCTGCTATCCACACACAGAATAAATCGCATTTTCTTTTGCACTGAAGTAATTTTGGTTAATTTTTTAGTTAAATGTCTTTCTGCTAAAATCCTGTTCTATGCAGATAATTTATATGTAGTGCATATAGTGTATAACTATACATGATTATTCTTTGGAAAACTTGCAGAGCTAATGACAAATTAAACTTTTTCAATGAAAAGAATTCTGCTTTTGCAATCGATTCATAGTTACTCCTTTTCAATCTATACTTTGTTTATTTGTTTATTGGATTAGTTTTGCTTACTTTTAATTTATGAAATATAAACATTACAAAACATTACAAAATAAATTACTTTATCTTCTGACATCATAGTATAATTATAAGAAATATATGGAAAGTAAACTGAGTTTATTAAAAATTTTGTTATAGCTTTAATGTCTTCATAACATATCAGTTACATTTTTTATTTATTCAAGGGAATGCATGCAAAGTAAGTACATTATTTAATAATAATTAACATTTTTTCTGTCTAGAATTTAACCATTGAATGCAGCACAGCTTAGTTAATGCCCTGAACTTGTTTAGCCGTGTACTCTGACTAACATTATATAACAAACATTGTCTATGCTTAGATGATGACTGAAGATTGTCAATGCTGGACTGACAATCTTACAATCAAGCAATTTCTCCTCTAACACCAAGTGCTGGAAGTGTGATGGACTGCATATTCAGCATTAAAAGCTCTATGAAAATGCCAGTTAAACAGGACTGTGGAAAGATGGGTATTTTGGCTTTGAGCCTTGATTATACATAACGAGAAGCGATAAACTTATTAAAAAAAAAAAAACTGAAGTAAGGGGTGCAAAACAAGTGACAAAAAATTTAACAACTACTGCTAATTCAAACTGAAAGTACCGAATAATGTAGTCCAAATGCCTGGGACACTCTTCAGGCCAAGCTCTGAAGAACTGGAGTGTTGGGTGCTTACAGACTCAGCTGAAGGGGTTTACACAACATGAGATGGCCCTGCTCCTGGGGGAAACCAAAACCAATAACGCACCAGCACCAACTTCTCCTAACTAATCCTTCCATTGACTTCATGTAAAAACATCAACTACAGCAGGCCCGTTGGAAAGAGGAGAGGACTAATTTGTGTGCTGATTAGAGTCTACTTCTCATTACATAATGCTTGTTTTTTCCACAATATATTAGCATAGCCAGGTTCAATAATGCAGCTCTGTTGGTTTTGCGGAGATTCTCAGTGGGTTGGAGTCAGAAAGAATTGCTCTGGACAGCAAGCTCAATGATGAGCAGGAAAACACGCACAATGACAATCAAAACAAAATTGAATCATGGGAAATAGGTAGCCGATGAGGCAGCCTGCTTCACAGTCTTTTGGCTGGTACGCAGCCAGGGATATTCAGGCTAATTTGCAACTCGCCAACTGCATTGTGAAAGATAAGCGAGCACTCAATCACCACACTGTGTCTCCCAGTATTTGACAGTTTACCTATCAGCAGACACCTTATAACAGGCTTCCTAATCAGTGATTGAGTGTCAACAACTGCATATAATTTTAGCTGCTCTGGCTGCAGAGCAGTAACTGCTCTTTCAGCTGTGCTGGAGTTGAATCTGCTTCCAGCCATCCCTGCATCACACTAGCAGTCAGAAATTTTGCGTGTCATCATTTCCCACCTCTGCACTAGGTGATGTGTTAAAAAAAAGAGAAAGGGAAAAAAAAGGTTGTACCCGTGCTGTTCATCTCACTGCTGATGGAGGATTTCAAAGTTGAAAGACAAGGCTTGTAATGGTGACATAGGAGCCTGACCTAAAAATCCAGGTCTGATCAAACTAAGAAGTGTCTATGATTCTTTGTTGTTGTGAAATGAGCCATGCAGAATCCAACCTCAGCTAAGATTAGTTTCTCACTTGTTCCCATCTGTTGCTAAACCAACAATGGGCGCCTGACATAAAATCCAAATTGCTGTCTTTTGAGAAGACAAGACCGAGTCAAACTCATATCTGACATCGTCTTGGGTTGGCACTGAGGCAGATGCTGTGAAAATGCTGTTTGGATGAGAAGAAGCTGCGCGAACACAAGAAGAGGAATTGCTATATCCACGCAGATAAAAAAGGGAAATATGACAAAGCAATCCACCTGGCCACATAGAAAGCTTATTCCATACCGTAGAAGATATGTATATATATTCTGCAGTATGGAACATATATTTTCAGTAGGAAAAATATACAGTATACAGTACGGAATATATACAGTATATATATATAAAACATTGTGGAAGCATTACAGCATAAAAGTGGGGCCAAAATTACCCAAGATTGCAAAATATCAGCTATATTTTCCAAAGTGAAATCTAAATATTATTAAGATAAGTAGGTCTTTAACAGTTGTTCAGTGCTCCCAACAGAGAATGATTTTGTCTGCCTTTTTCCTACACGTACACCAGCGGGCTTCAAAGACTATTTTTTGTGTCTGCATGTGAAACCATTGTAATATAGCTTGAAGGTTTTATAAAACAGATGCTTAAATAATGACAGATAATGTAGGTTTAATTTTCTCCAGAGAACATGATGTCCTTCACGTATACCCACAGTATTCCAGCAGTTTCTCTTTTCATCCCATGTGAGTTGTGATCTCTGGGTATGGCAAGATCTGGGGACTTAAAGCTTTGTGCAGAAGCCAACACTTTCAGTCCCCCCCCAGAAATCAATAAAAGGGAAAATTGAAAGTGAACAGGAATTTCACACCTGAGAGGACTTACATGTGTAGGCTAAATGGAGCGTCTTCCTCTCAGAAGAAGGACAGATGAGAACATTAACATTGTACAAGTGAGTATGTTCAGTTTTCTTTAACTTCATTATGTAATGTAACAGCAAAGCAAAGGTACAATAACAACATGTTCTGTATGAACGCCTTGATGATTCTATGCACACTTTAAGGTGTGATTGTATAAGATGATGTTCTGGTTAATTGCAGTCAAATGATGTCTTTTTAACAGAATGAACAAATTGTGTTGTTTGTAACAGGATGGGATGGTGCTCTTCCTTCTTCTTTTGGCATCACAGTAAAGCTTATTATAATGCAGTAGTTATTTCCTTGTGAGGCACGCATAATCACACAGATTCAAAACTATTGTGGAACCCACAGCAGATGCATTATCCAAAACAGGCAAAAGCATTAACTATACAGACAAATAATATTATTTAAGGGTAAGCGGAAGTGTGGCATTAAATTTATTCAAACAGATATAGGGTAGGTGGCTCAGTGACTCAGCAGATTGCACCATTTCCTTATACCTCCAGGGTCATCAGTTCTGACTCTCAGTACTGATTGTGTGGAGTTTGCATGTTCTCCCTCTGCATGCGTGGGTTTATTCCAAGTGTTTTGTTTTTTTCTCCCACAGTTCACAGACATGCAGTTCAGGTGAATTTGCAACTGTATATTGCCTCCAGCATGTGAACGCGAACCTGTGTGACTGGCCTATGTTGGATTGTCACCCCGTGTAGGGCATATGCTGCATCACACCTTGTGTTGCCTGGGAAAGACTCCATTGCCTGGGAAAGACTCCAATATTTAAGTCTGGAACAGGTTAGTAAAGTGCCAGCATCATTTTCCATTACTCAACGTGGCAACAGAACCACTGTCAGAAATGTCACATTGTTGCAGAGCACCATGCGCTTCCATTAAGATCCATATTATGCAATTTACTCTATAAAATTCCACAATGTGGTTTTAATGTAAATATAGTTATTATGTAGAAGAAATTTTTGTTGCGTTAAAAAATAATTTTAAAAACCTACATCACAAAACAACTCCTAACCTCATGTTTCAAGCAGGCTGTGTCTGACTATTCTAGGGCCCTAGGCAACAAGTTACATTGCTCCCCCCCCCAATGAAAAATACATAAATAGGCTGTGTGGGGGTGCCCCTGTTTGCTTAGGGGCCCTTGCTGCTGCACATGCTGCCCAAGAGAAGAAACGGCCCTGTTTTTCTCACTTTTTGTTCTATGTATTTCTATCGCCTGGCATGTATTGTACATGAAGAGAATACTGAAACAATATACATATATACAGAATGAAAGATCATACAGCATGGTCTGTCACATTTATGCAGTGGGATTTGTTCATTTATTTATTGTACACTGGCCTGTGTCTATAGTAGCCATGTTTATTGTCACAATTAGTTTTGAAGGCAGAGACAACTGAGGCAAACCCAAGTCAGTGTGAGTATTTAAAATGTTGTTAACCTGTTTCTGTGGGAGTTTAACAGGTGAAACACAGAAAACATAATATCCAAATCTGTAAACGCTGATTATCCTGTACAGAGCTGTGGGTAGATAAAATTGGCTGAATCAAATTATTTCTGCTCATACTGATGCTTGTTCTCCTCAACAAAAGCAGTATATTCTTGCCTGACATTAACATATTTCTTACAGTAGTCATAGTGTAAACAATTACAACATTGAAACAATTAAATTTATTTAAAAGAATTCTTCATATAAAAATATGAAGTATAGTTTTAAACAACACAACTGTTCAATACTAATGAGAATATGAAATGGAATGTGCTTCTAACAATGTAATCTAGCAACAAATCGCCTTGGTTACAGCTCCTGGTCATGGCAGGAAGTGTGTCCTTGGAGGCAACCATCAAGAACAAAATGCTGTTTTAATCCTATAAAAGCCTGCCTGTGCCTGAGACCGGCTGCTCACTCTTGTTACTGCTATTAGACTCAAGCCTTGGCGCAGTCCCTAGTGATCTGAGCTCCTTGGCTCTTTGGATTTATAGTCCTAGTTGTTGTTCCCTGGTATATGTGTAAAAATCCTGACCCTGCTCTGTTTGACTTAGATTCTGGATCTCTTTTTGTTACTAGTTGCTTTCTTTTAATGTTATTCTCTACCCCCCTCATGTAGTCATTTTCCTCGATAAGACCCGGAGCCTCACTTCCAAACATGTTGGCTTGTATACAGTTTTGTGTCCAGTGGAATGTGAAAATGGAATTGTGATCAGAACACGGAGTGTGTACGGTTTTATAAATCGGAGTGTTTTATGCACGTACAAAATCTGACTTGCGTGATTATGTGACATTTATATGGAAATACGGAAACCGCAAAGATTTATGCACGAAACCCCTGGTGATTGCCTGCGTGTGGTCTTTTTCAAAGAGGGCTACAAGGTACCTGTCATAAGCACAAAACTGGTTGACTAAAGGTAAAAGATATAATACCTATAATCATAATTACTATATGAAATACAGTACTCAATAATGCAATATTCTGTTCCATTTCCTGCGGTGGGTTGGCGCCCTGACCTGAGTGCCCCTTGCCCTGTGCCCTGTGTGTTCTGGGATGGGCTCCAGGATCCTGTGATCCTTAACAGGATGAAGTGGTATAGCAGATGACTGACTGACTGACTGACTGACTGACTGTTCCATTTCATGTACTGGACGAACAAATTTATAAATAGGCACTAAACTAATTGCTAGACTTTACTTTGTGCAAAGTGATAGGAATAAACTCCAATTTACATTTAAATTCATTTCATGACCCTCTTAGCCAGTTAATGTGTGACTGGTTGTGACATTCAAGAGTTCAAGCCCAGCTCTTATGGGTTTTAACCTTGTGCCCCATGGTGTACCCGGGAGATTGCCTAAAAGCCTAAAAAAAAAATAACAGATCAAAATGCAAGTGTAGAGGTCTGTGGTTTTAATGGTGACAACATAAAAGAGGAAAAAGAAAAAAACTCCAAACACCAAGACACGACTGGAGGCATAAACTTCAACACTATTCAACCTAAATAATATTTATCCAGTCGCAACACTCTTAAATAATGAATAAAACAACACAAAGATGAGAGAACTAAGATAGCTAACCTGTTAATTAAATTAGAGGGTGGACAGAAATAAGGCAGACAGAACTACCTGTTTATGTGAGTTTTCCCTGGAAGATTTAGTTTTATACTCCTCTATGTGTGTGTATTCCCTTTAAAATCTGGGTTAAATGAGTGACATATTTACTTGTGTGTTATAGAGCTTAAATTTGTTAAGCTGAAAGCACCTCTCAGGTAATATAACAATGAAACAAAGGTGTGAATGGTGTATGGTTTCAGCACAGTTCGAACTACAGCTGCACTACTGTAATATTTCTCATTTGATAAAATGTGATTTTCTATTCTCAAACACCCACCCAGACTACAATTTTCCAATAATAGCAACACTAATACCCAAAACAGAGCGACCTTTTAAATCGTTCTCTGTTCATTGCACCATTTCTGAAGCTTTGACAGAGAACACAGAGGCATACGGTAATATCAAAACCTGTGTCAGGTGACACCTGAGACTCTACTTGTTCAGTCACACTCAGTGCTATGGGGAATAAAACAGTTTTGGTACATTAATCATGTTGTTTCTCAGGTAAGCAAGCTGAATGGTGGGAATGCCATTTATTAGCTATAGGGAAAAAGAGATGGAAAAGTGAAATAAACAGGAAACCTGGCATCAAAAATACCTTCTGTGTTCTTGTAAACACATCTTGTCCTGAGAAGCGTGTATCACAAAAGTAGCTTGACATCTCATTAATCATCCCAGAATGCTTCACCCCCACTTTTGTTTTATTTCCTTCTTCTACTGTCACTTTGTTACGTTTTAGGGGAAGCTCCTGTTCTTTGAAACTTGATTTTAAGGTTTCCATTGCCTTCGTTAACTAACAATTGATTTGTTATATTGTAAAAACCATATAAATATATATATATTTTTTTTTTACTTGACTTTTTCTTTTATTGTATTCTAGTTTGATTAAAACTGCCTGTCTTTTAATTATTGTATGTTTTATCCTTTTGTTCTTCTGTAAAAAGAAGGAAATGTGCTACAATTTCCATTTATGTTGTTTAATAATGGCAAGCACCATAAACCGCATACTTACATATTTAGCTTTTACACACACTCAAATCCACAAATTCATGTCTGTAGAAGAAAGACTGGACGTGTGATGACTGAGGACAGGACTGATACGTCACGCTGCTGCTACATGTGTTGCAGTTTTGGGTAACAAAGTGTTCACAAATGCATTTTTTTAATCTGGATAATTAAAGCCCATGGCAAAACTGTAATGAAACAGAAAAGTACACCTAACTGCATTCTAAATTTAAAGATATCAGCTACAATTGTTCAGTTATATTTAAATGTGTTTGTGACGTGTGGTAATATTAAGGTACGAATGAAAGATACAACAGGTTCTCTCCTAGTACACAAACAAATGATCCTCAGCTACAAATTCTAGTGGTCCTGATGGTGATTTATACTGCTGTCCAAATAAGTGGAGACACAGCTTTCACTAAGCTGTGCAGCTGAGACCATGTTAGATCACATGACATGTAATTGGTAGACTGGAATTCGATTCTCCCAGGATGCAGCAGAGTTTGGAACCTTTGAGAAAGGTTAGCTTCATCTTGGTATGTGCGCTAATGAGAAAGTCAACCAGATGTATAGGTTCATCATAGATTTTAAACTGGACTCACTAATGATTTATGGCAAAAGACTAACTGTCGAAACACGTGATATTGTACTTTGTTCTTTACTTCTCATGAAATCTGCGTAATAAGAATAGGAGGTTGTTTTTGCTTTCTGCACTCAATTAGAATAGTGGACACTGCAAAACCAAAACCAGAGAGCAACAGAAAAATCATATTGATCGTGCTGACCGGATGCGGTTGAAAACAATTTCACGCTGCTAAATAGGTGATGCCTGTTACAAAATTTCATTTTTTTCCCCTTCATAATAGTATTAATATTTTCACTGAAAACATTTCTTCTGTCTAAAGAAACAGATGATGTCACTCTTTATCACATGGTACAACATAATTGGAACAATGTTTAATCTTACTGTCTGACATAACCTGGCAAAGCATAGTAACATATGAAGAATCAGAAAATTGCCACCAAGTACTTTCATAAGTAATTCAAAGTGTTATTTGACCGAGTCAGTATGCATTCACTTCCCATTCAATAATGTAAACTTTGCTGGAATGTGGTGAGATCGTGAAGAAGAAAAATATATTTTTTTCCAATATCCTTTTAATGATTTTTTTTTTTTAATTATGGCTCCACTTTTGTTGTCAGTGTCTAAATGTAGTCTAAGAACACAAAGGATTGTAGACAACAGAGATGACTATATAACATAAAAGTGCTGCACAGATGTAAAACTGAATTTGTCCAGTCTAAGAAGTATGCCTAAGAATGTGCCTAACCAGAGGCATGAAATATGCTAAAGAGATGACTTTGAAGACAGTTTATATTTATGTGAAGGAGATCATCTTAAACATTTGTTAAGTGAAAGGTATTGCCACAGCATCTCAGGTCAAACAAAGATATTTTTTACCTTTAATCCACAAAATGAAGATCATATATAATGTGTCAATGCCCTGCAGTACTCTGGTTTGCATCTGTTCACCATAATTTTTCTAAGTCAACTCACTCATCAATAAAATTTTGAAATAATCTGGTTTTCACTTAATCGCTGCTGTGTATCTCTGTGCTGGTATTTCATATATTACTTGATTAATTACCAAAGGTCTTGCAGCACAAGGCTTCAATATCCATATGGAATTAAATATTCTCACAAACCTATATATTTCTCTGCCTGTAATAAGGATGTATACAAAGTGCTCAGAGGTGTTTCTCTCACTATAGCAACAGGAGGATAAAAGCACTCCTTGTGCATTATTCTGTTTTATGCGTCTCACTATTTTAAGTGAGGTGACAGATCATGGAGCACAAAAATTGCATATCTTTCCCCCCATTGTAGTACTTACATGAGTTCAGGTAAGACAAATAGTGCCATTTGGACTTCTGGCATTCTCTGAGTTTTAGAAATTGTATATTCTTCCCGCAGTCAGAATATAATCAGAACATCAATGCAGCAAGAATAAACAAAGAGGTTATTTTTTTGAAAATCTATTTAGTGCTTCTGGAAGATCTGAGGCCCATTTATCTTCTTCTTTGCCTTGCTCATCTTTTTTAAGGTCCATAGAATACACAATCTTGAGAACCATAATGCTTTGCGTGAACAGAATTTTCTCTCTACTGTCTTCGATCTTTGTGTGACGCCACCTTGGTTTTTTGCTCCCTTTCTCAACAGCCATTAGTTCCTCTAAGATGTCATTTATTCATTTTTCAGATGCTTATTCTGGTCAGTGCTGCAGGGGCCATGTGCCAATCCCATGGACTGCAGAGTGCAAGATGGGGTGCATCCTATAGACAACAGCAAGGCTCCAAAGGGCAAACACACTAAATCCAATTTCAAGATCCCAGTTTACCTGAACTGCTTGTGTTTGGACTTTGGGATGAAACCAGAGAGCCACACATATACAGGGAATATATTTAAACATCTGTCAATGCTCTCTATGTCTCTCTCTGTCTTTCTCTCTCTCACACACTCACACACAGTGCTAAGAGCGGGAACAAAACCCTCCACACTAACAGTATGAGCCAATTACAATATTTTTGAGAAAAAACTTGGTGTTATATTTTTACATGACAATTCTCACATACATTAATATGTGTGTGCGCGCGCGTGTGTGTGTGTGTGTGTGTGTGTGTGTGTGTGTGTGTGCGCGTGAGAGACAGAGAGACACACTGTGTTTGCTTTTTCCTGGCCCAAACCCCCACCCCCCCAAATTCAGATATACTACTTTGCACTGATATTGTAAATTTTATTTAATTTGACCAGAAACACATTTCTGTATTCATTGAAATTAGTGTACGATTTTATTCTTGATATTTAAGGTAATGCAGTGCAGATCTGTACAGAATAATTAAAATTATAATTGGAGTAGAAATATATTATGAAGAAATGTTAAAAGCCATCATACTTAGAATTCGTAGTGTGTTGAGACATTTCTGAAGGAATGTTAGTCCTTAAAATACATCTCAGTTCTTTTTTTTGGTTAAACTAAGGGCCATGCCCCCCCGTTTGTTGTAGCAGCTGATCATGGTGTTATAATCAACAATCTTATTTCTTGAAGTAGAAGCTGAAAATCTATGGCGCTCTTTGGCCTTTCTGGTGGAGCTTTGAATTGTCAGCATATGGATTAATAAAGAATGAGTCCCTTTAATGTTTCGGTCGAGTGATCTCGAAACTTGACATGTAGGGGATGGAGAGACAGAATACAAATAATCCTGAGGCAAGTAAATGCCTCGTTCCTTTATTATTGCAAGGCATGCAGAAAACTTTGCTGTCTAAAAAAGAAAGCCAACAGGATGGATGTTATAAAGAGTAATTTCAGCCTTGACTTAAACTTGTCACATAACCAAGTTTTTTTCTTTCTTTCTTGCTTTGTGTGCTTTTATGTCTTGGTGTCATATCACTAAATATTAACATTAAGTGATTTGAGACCATATTTTTACATATACATCAATTGCGTTACACATATATTTTCAGTCTTTGTCTTTTACATAAATGCATAATTGTGTAACACTTAGCCGTTGCTTAGGTAACAGCAAACTCCTGTCCTTTGAACTGTAACTTCTGCATCTTTTACCAGTCAGTACTGGAGTTCTGTAATCACTTGTTTTATTCTATTTACTATATAAACAACAGATGTTAAAAATAGTCATTAATCACTGGTGCTCCACTGGTGGTCACCCTAACCGCCAGTGGAACGGTACTTTTAAACGACCCGATCCGTTGCGGTGATAAAATCTGAAATTGCCGAAAGGAACTAAAGTACGTCTGAGGTCCACACAAGGCACAGTGTAGCATCACAGACCAGCTAGTTTGTTGAGCCATCAATCTCCTGCCATTGCTTTCCCCCCTCAGTCATCTCCCCGGAGGCCAGCCTGCCCTACTCTACCCTCTTCAGCCAGCACCTGTCGCAGAGAGGAAATGAAACTGAGCCTGCGGGCAGCCAGGGCAACAGGCCAAAGGCGGCTTAAATCAATTCTGTTTGATTTGGTGCCATGGTGTACACTACATCATTATAATTCCATTAAGGCTAGGATGGATTTTCAATGGCTATAACTGCAGGCAAGCTGTTACATATAATTGCACAACATGAAATACATTTCAGGTGCAACATATGCTTGTGACTTTACCATCAGAATGAAATCTGTGATGGCCAGTTGTTTCATTGCAGTTGAACACTTTTTTAATGCGTTGTGGCTGTGAGGCTTTGCTATTTAGTGAAAATGTCTGTTGTTTTAGTTACATAAAAAGGGACAGATGTAGAATTGGTGGAAGCTTTTTTTTTCTTCTTTTTGACTGCTGGGCAGCCAGAGAAGAGGCTAGTTTAAAAGCTGTTGATGGAATAAGTGAATAAGCACTTCCTTAACATTTTACATTCCCTAATAAATTTGCAAGCCTTGCCGTAGATTAGCAAAAATTAAACCGTATGATTCTTTATAACTGTTTATAATTACATATGTCATTTATCAACGTCAACACCAAAAACACAATTATCTTTGATAACTATCATTTCGGTTGTTTAACTGACAAAATGTAAATTTTGTTTTTAAATTCTTATGTTATAAAAGTAATAATACATTTTAGTGCTAAGCAAATGTGTAAACGTATCTGTGGATGTGTAAGAATTTAGTGTTGATTACAGTGACACACCTGCTTATTTACTGTCGTGGTGTGGGAATTAAAACTGAGACACACAGCATGCAGGTAATCCTGAGATTTTTCCATCATACACATTCATACATTATTTATGTGCAACATCACCAAGGGATTCATTAAATATTTGTAGTCCTTGAGTCAGGTACTACTGGCATTCCATCTTTGTCCTAAAATGGCTTATGTCCTCTCTGTAAACTGACCTTGTGAAGAAAAGAGATCTTCACTACCGCTGAAGTGACACTTAATGTGTTGACCAAATGAACGTGGTTATCCTGCAATAGTGTGTGTGTGTGTGTGTTGTGTTATATATACACACATGCCTGCCTGCCTGTCAGCACTCAGTCACTGCATCGCTGGTCATCATTTTAATTTCCAATAGGCATTCGCTGCAATCCTCACCTTGATTCGTCATCTGGAAAAATCAATGGACAGAAGGCACTCGCTCTTTTTAGGCATACATTCTGCATAATTTCTCTTTATAAAAACAGATTTCTGGTGAAGTAATCAATTTTGAATTTAGCAGAGGCGAGTGTATCTTAAACCTTAATTTCTTCAAGAGTTCAGGTAATCCACAATCGCTGCAGGAGCTGCTTTGTTGAGTTCAAATGCAACGAATGTGTGCCGTCAGACTACGTCATCATCCCTGCTGGTCAGAGCCACCATTAACAATGCCACTTTCCAGCGCCGTTAAAGGCCTGTTGTCCATTGAGGCCTGGCTTATCAGTTACATCAGAACACAGGTAGTCGGCTCGGTGACTGCACCGCAGCAGTAAATGTGGACCCAAACGGTTTTTCAACAGCATAGAAACGCCTCCCTTGCCTCTGAATTGATGCTGAAATGGTTAGAAGAGGTACTTCATATGTCTGTTATATGCTTTTTATTTCTCTGTCCCTCTATACCACACACAGAGCAGCTCGTGGCGGTGGGGCTGCTTGTGACCCCACTGTCTCTGACGCTTTCTTATCAGCAGAGAGCTGCGTTGAGGGGAGCCAGGCTGTCAGGTTATCTTCAGCAGCCCTTTCAGGCAGGGCATGTGCACGTTTTCCACATGGCACACACAGGCTTGAAGAGGATGATGGGTAAAGTGATGTCTCTGTACGGTTGATGGAGAGAATGCCACTTAATCTGCTTCATACAGTCTGAAGAAATCTTACAAAAGCAAAAGGCTATGCCTTTTACTACTGAAAAAACCCTCTAGAGACCAGGTTATCTGTTATGTAAACATCCTCCCTGCCAAAGAAAAAAAAGTTATTTTGATTTCCCAAATGAATTATGAATTCAGTCTATACTTTTTGAGTCTAAACAAGAATGACTCTACCTAACATATCAAACAGTTATATAACTTTCATGTGTGCTGAACCTTTGCCCTTGAAAAAGTTAACTAGAGTTGCTGTTCCCCATTTACCTGTCTTTATATACTGTATCGACAAATGTGTTTAAGAATAACTTACATGTCAGTCTGCCCACATGCAGCTGTGGGAGATAGGTTAATGCTGTTGATTGATGTGTTGTCTTTGTTATGCTGACTGCTGTTTTCACCTAATCCATTCTCCCCGGTTTCTTATACTGATGAGAAGAGTTTTTAACAACAACAATAAAATGATTTATTATATGGAGTTTTTGAATGCCTTTACTCAATTTCAAATTTTTGGCTGGTCAGAGCAATGAATCTGTGTAGCAAAAGTTAAAGTAAATCAAAATAATTCTTTTTGTGTTTATTTCTTTGTATAAATAATTCATCTGATAATAGTGTGACCTTGTAAGTGTCTATAACATATGACAGTATGTTGCAAATGATTTTACACTGAATGTTGTTTGATGAAATCTACTATATTTGAGATTGCTAGCACAGTAAACAGGTTATGAAACAAGTTTCTTAGTGTGAAAGTAACAGCACTGCTCATGATCTGCTTTCATGTTGCAGTTAAAAGCATCCTACTTTAAAAGCAACTCATGAGTATTTGAAAGCACTGCCCACCAGCAAACAAAAGCATTTCAGACACGTGATAAAGAAGTACACATCATATACATAATACACCAACAAAACAACGACACATAGAGTTTCTCTGTACATTACACTTAGGTCTTTGTATTTAACAAAGTCACATATAGCTTGCAGTTTTCCCATTATGCCTTGATTACACACCTGGTTGAATGTTAACCATGTCTCCAAATCATTAGGCCTCTTGTCATTTCCTTATTATCTCCTCTGTTGTTAAAGTGCCAGTTTTTTTTTTTATAAATCCCAAACATTTGATATTGTTCCTTTATTACAAACTCATATAAGACATCTTCAGCCATTTTAAAACTTACATTTTTAGTTTAAAAAAGGAACAAAATTACATTTTGAAATAATTGTTTTAATAATTTAAATTATATAATTATTGTTTGTAATTAATTGCTAATACACTTCTCCAGATTTATAATGGACTTGTATTTATTTGCAAAAATCACTAATAAAGAGTGAGGGATTAAAAAAAAGTCCAGTTCAGAGCCGAAACCTACTTTTATTGAATCTGAAAACTTCTTTGATTTTGTCTTCTTTGAATAAATTAAATTTATTGTGTCATCAAATTTAGTAAACTTTGACCCAGGAAAGCAATTATGTGGTCAATATCTAATTACTTTATTGATCTATCAACAAATTAGTAATGACAACTTAATCACTTGTCTTGTTCAATTAATTAATTAATTTTAAATTAATTAATAGTCTATTTAGCTGTTCTACATATACCCAGCAAACAGGGAATGTTCCCAGAACATTCAGTAATGTTCCCAGAGTGTCCAGAATCCCATGGACTGTGAATGTAATCTGCCCTCTGCATTTCAGGCCTTGGCAGCTGCATGCTTTGTTCTCACTTTAGCAGCATCAGGATGTGGACTCCTTCCATCCTTTCAGTGAACTCTTTAAGGATGCCAGAATGCACGCGCCCTTCCTCCAGATGGAGAATCATTATCATGCTCTTGTTCAGCACATACATACAGAGAAAAACGGTTTACAATGATATAGCACTTTGGAAAGATTACTCCCTTGGGAGGGGTAAGCAGGAAAAAAAATTGCAGTGCTATAACCCGCGAAGAGGCAAACAATGAATTGAAATGAGTTAAACCAAGAAACTCACTATCTTCCTCTTTGTGCTCTATCTGTACGTATACCATTATATATAATTACATTACCTGTTTTCTCACATCACCACTGTGCTGTTTATCCCCAGGGTGCAGAAATGATTCATAGTAAAGAACAATTATAAGTGTAACCAGTCCAAGTCCAACTGAAGATTCCTCTGTCGTTTTAGTATGGCTAACCCATTTGCACTAATAGTTAAAGCTGTAAATCAGTGATAAAATTTTAGCCAACCAACATGATTATAACACAAAACAGATAAGTCAACCTGAAAGACGTACATTCAGTTAGCACAGCTGTGCCTGTCATATAGAGAATAAACTGTGTAATGTGGACAGATGAAACAAAGCCGGAGGATTATACACATCCCTGCCTGACACCTTTTGGCATTTGTTTTAGCCTAACTGTCATTAAGCAGGGCATATTTGTGATGTGAAATGTGTTAGCTTAAACTCTTGACACCATCAGACAGGCTGTTTGCATCCTGTTGTTATGACAGTGGAACTTCAAAGATCATTTTGGCTCATCTGCTGCATATGTGACTTCACAAAAGTTTAAACCAACGACTCTCACAACAAGCTCTTTTGTTTCCCAGAGCGACCTGCAGTTATCCCTCTCGGTTAAATACTGAAGCCTGCCACGCTGGTAGCTGATTAAACTGCTCTTGTCCCTGAAAGAATAGCAGCATTGTAGCAGTGCACTCATATAACTGGCAAACAGCTTTCAAAAAGCAAAAAATGTTTAGCATTTCAATATGAGATTTATATAAAATGTTACTACTTGTACTACTACTACTACATCTGGTATTATCATTAGTATTACTGCAACAATTACTGACCAGAAAAACCAATTATTGTTGGTAACAAAAAAAAAGATTTTATTTAAAAATTGTCAGTAGATTGCAGCCAATTATATATGTTCTTAAAAACAGCAACATATGTGAAATTCCAGTACATTTTAGGTGCTTGCTTGGCAATCTTAAATAGGAAGGTATTTTAGTAAATGGTTTGTTAGTTTTGACTGATCTATAGCAGAAAGTACCCTGTGTTTCTTTACTGATTTTATAGTCATGTTCTTCCTTATTTCCTGTTGAGTTTCGATTGGCTGGACAAAAAGTGAATATGTAAACGAGCATTCTGCCAGGTTGACAGATGTGACAATATGAAAAAGGATTATTTAAATGCCCCATACAACAGGGTGTCAGGATGTGTTATGTATTGTTGATTCTTTCTGCTGCGTTGTCGTGATTTTCAGCTTTCAGTGTCACACTGCATCAGTGGAGAGTGTTAAAAGAAATTACAAATATGATTTGTACAAGCTTGGCTGGACTGTTAGCTTTGAAGGATGTGCCTTCAAACTATGTCTCTCTGATGCCAGTGGCAGCTTGGGATGAAAACTGAAGAGCTGGCTCAACACTGCCTTCTGCAGTAACTTCTGAGAACTGTTTCTATAAAGGGACATCTAAAAGATGTTTGAAACCTGCAAAATGGAACTGAGAAATACAGACATTTTTGTGAAATACAACTACTTAAACAACTTATTATATACATTAAGCTTTCTTGTACACATCCTGCACAGCACACAAATAGTGTGGTAACAATAATCACTTATACACAGAATGTAAAATAACTGAGATTGAAAAGGGACAATCTGAAAGCATATCTTCTTAAATCAATGTTGAAATAAAGTTTGTTTGTTTTCAATATGAAGTAAGAGTATAGATTATATTCTGTAAACTGGCACAATTGTATCCATTACTGACCACTGCCATTATGACTTTCTCAAGTCATAGTCAAGCAAAGTACTTTTGTAAATTTTTTATAATATCTATAATATAATATTATACTATATTTCTGTGACTGAGTGATGTCATCCAATTATAATGGAAAGATGAGAATTTTTGCCCTAGAATGCTTCAAGTGCTGCTCAGCATTAATTGAAAATATTAATATCAGACTTTTTTAATTTCTGTTATTTTACATGGTTTTAATTTGGCCACACATTGTTTGGCAATGTACATTTTATTATTATTATCATTATTACTAGATTAAGTAAACATTGATATAATAAACACTTTTAGCGTTTGAGCATCTACTGTATATGTACATGAATGCCCAGGCCCTCCCTTTTGCCACTACCAACACATCATTGTTGATATCTGACCAAATTCCTGCTTTTGCAAATTCCAAGATATTTAAGCAAGTCTGAACAAATCATTAGTTTTCACTGAAGGTTATTTATAACCTTACAATTTATTTTGTTTTTACAAAGATCTGGGTATTTTCTATGCATCCACAGAACAGAAACATAATGCATTCTAGTGGTCTAACTCAGCATGCAATACACAAAGATCAAAGCTGTCATTTCTGAAAATGAAAATGAATAAATGTCAGCGTCCTTGTGTGTGTCACACGTGCGAACAGAGACACATGACTTCACCTACTTGTTGTTTAGCAGATATCACTGTGTGCAATGCAATCCTTGATCATTACCAACATCTTGAGTGACAGTGCGGACAGATGGCCACAGGCTGAATCCTGACCCACAGTTCACATACTTGACAGCAGCAATCGGGGGAAGGAACTCAAATAATAAAAATAAAAAAACTCAAACACATGCCAGCAGGTAAATAAGTCTCTCGTTAAATATATCGCTCCTAGTCCAGGCATATTTCCCCAATACATTCACAAACAGTAAAATCTGAAACAAAGACAATACCTGCCATTTACATTTTCTTAAATTTGATGCTTGGAGTATTAATCTTGGAGTAGGGTGGACTCAAATTTCACAACATCGGGAGGCAAGCAACATGTCTGAGTGTATATCCACCAATGGAATCTCATGATTGGATGGCAATTTGGCATTGGTGAAGCTTTATCAGATTCAGTTGGTGCTATAAGAATGGACATTGAAAAGCCAATAACACTCTCTGTTAAAAAGGAAATGGGGGGCTCAACATGTACCATGCAATCTGGTGGTGAGCAGGGCAGGCCCAAGCCCTCACATGTGCACACCTTTCAGTGTCCCAAAAGTAACCTGAAGCATACTGAAAACAAAACGTTAATCAATATAGCTTTTAGCACCAAAAGTGTTAATCCATATACCTTTTAGTAAACTAATTCCAGGATTAGAAGGCACCATGATGATTCAAAGGAGAGCACTATTGTCTTACATCTGCAGGGTCATTGGTTTGAAGATTGCATTATCTCCCTAAGAATATGTAGGTTTTCTCCCACAGTCCAATGGCATGCAGGTTTTGTGGATTGGGAAATCCTAATTTGGGTTGGTTGCCTGTCCATCATTTACCCTACCTTGTGCCCTAGGCTGCCTGGAAGAAGCAATGTGTGACATTACAAAGAATAAGTATTTGGCATTTCAGGTTTATACATTAAACCTCTACCAGAAACAGATTCACTGTTACTTGCCAGTGCATGTCAGTTGAAAGAGTATGTCTTGGCAAATTAGTAAATTGCAAAAACTAAGAGTTAATCAATTTCTAACACATTTCCTACACATATAAAATTTTGAATAAATCAGTAAAAAAAAAAAAAAACTAAGGGAAACAATTTACATTATACATGTGGTGCATGTCTTGCAAGAATTACTGAAGTGCAAAACTAATGTGTAACTTCAGGTATCTAGTATGTGTAACAAGACATTCCATTACTAATACCTAGGACATAGGACACTATATTAATGACTAGAGTAAAGTATTTCTCAGCTAATATAGACCGCATAGGAACATATGGAGTTAACAAATGTGAATTGCTAAACTGGGAATTTTCCCAGTGATTTGACACTTCTTGGGACTGATGTAATTTAATTTAGGCCTACAATTTTTGGCAAAAAAATTTAAACTAAATCAATCAATTTTGGCCAATGACTAGCCCAAAAATCAGGGACAATGTCCCACTGGTTTATTTTCTATATTGACATTGGGGATTGGGACATTGGGTTGGCCCAATCACATCTTTTTCTAGGCCCCACCCATCCCACTCTGTCCTCTCTGTTTTCCGTGTCAGATGCCACGACTCAGAGCCAAACAATGCCATGCTGTCTGTGGATGGATGAGAGCATCAAAATGGATTTTAAAAATGTACAAGATGGGTGCACAGAGATTACATGGCAACAAAAATAAAAATCTAGAGGTGGATCCCACCAAATTGGCAAAACACGTTTTTACTGCAGGGGCTGCAGTAGCTTCAGCATCTACAGTACCTAACGTTGTACAACAACAGGTGGAACTTCGAGGAAGAGAGGTGGCTGGCCATGGCCACTACCAGGCAGAGGAGAAGGCATGTGACAGGGAAGCTGAGGGGGGACCGAGTGAGCAGGAGCAGGAGGAGAGTGTAATTGTAGCAGTAATCCTATAGATGCTATAGATAGCTCAATGATTAATAGGGGCTCACAGAGAGGGAGCAGTGAGGTAGTGTGTGTGCCACGCCATGATGACAAAGATAATGATTCATTCAGTTCATGCCAATGATAATAAGATAATAATGTAACACTATCGAGTCAGTGTGCTGGTTCAGCAGAAGTAAGGCACTGATAATGAAGATACAATTCAGGTAATTAGTGTTTTTCATTCTGATTGGGGGTCACTGGGAATGCACATTCCTTTATAAAAGCTGTTTACAGGGTTGGTTTTTGAAACAACACTCTTGTTCCTTAATGATATACAGTCAATGCATTAAGAGGGCTCTCTTGGTGGTTTCGGAGTTCATGTTAATGAGTTATGGGTTGTGAACACTATGCATCCTTTTGTGGGCACAGACTGAAAAAAGAGTTTGTAATTGAGATTGTCACTGAAAGAATTTTGTGTTTCATATCCGCAGAATGATTTTCTGGCTTTTTCTGGAAGTCACATTGTGCTTCTTTACTGGTGGGGTGGTTTTCTTTTGTAGTGAGTTACACTTTCGAGTCCTTTCCAGACACGGTCACGGTATTTTCTAGCAAACCAATGTTCCAGGTTCTCCTCATAATTGCTTACTTCTCAGTTGAAGCAGAAAGCCCTTTGCTTTTTTCTCAAATGCAAATTCAGTTCATTGAACACTGAATATATTAAATTAGAAAGCTGAATGATATAAATTAATGCTAGACCTAAAAAAAAAAAAAAAAACATCCAAAGGACAAAAGGGGGCACTCA
The DNA here is from genome assembly GCA_025773905.1 of Chitala chitala. NCBI lineage: Eukaryota > Metazoa > Chordata > Actinopteri > Osteoglossiformes > Notopteridae > Chitala > Chitala chitala. The sequence goes on along the minus strand of JABJVR010005287.1, from coordinate 13,879 downwards.
TTAAGAGCTCATTTGAAATACACAAGATTAAAGCTACTTAATGGAAGCAACCATCATGTCAAATTGAAAAAAGAAAAAAGAAACATTTTGTGCATCAAAAAAACAGTGAAAAGTTTCAAAAATAAACTGTATCATTCTTGTGGGTATTTAACACTTTTTCTGTCATAGAAGATCATTATTCATTGTTTAACCGCTTATTCTGTGCAGGGTTGCAGGTGGCCCTGAAGCAGCTGAGGTCATAAGATAAGGTACACCTTGTACAGGGTGCCAACCTATCACATGGCACTTTAGCACTTTAGGTAATCAAGTCTACTTGATCACAATATCTTTAGATTGGTGTAAACTCAGGCATGCAAGTAGACAACATGCACATTCCACAATCACACAGATAATATCAAGAGCCAAATCATATGACCCAAAAACGTGAGCCTATATAGTACCAATTTCTTTGCAAGACATAAGACCAGTTGTACATAAAATTTTGATTGAATAAAATCTGTTGATTTATCTTACCACGTTCACTTTATATATTTATTTATTTATTATTTGGTTACAAGTTAAAATATTAAGGCTGATGAAAATGTTCAATTAAAATTTTGTTGGCCTGAAAATTATTGTTGTTTGCATGATACTTGTTTTACAAATAATGGTACAATAACAGTATATATGAAATTTCATTGTTATATTAAACACATACTGTTCCTTACCTTTCATTGTTAATTACAACAACGAATGCCTCTTCAAACCTACGTTACCCACAAACCATTCTGGTTACTTCCGTACCGATCCCACAATCCTCTTCGTCATTCGGAGGTTACGTTTTGAAGGTGCTTAGGAGTTGTGCTTGATTCACCGAAATCATCTCAGCATGTTTGGTCAAGCTGTTCGTCGATTTACTACTTCAGCCATTCGCCGATCTCACTATGAGGAAGGACCAGGAAAGGTGATAAATCTCAATTATATCCATGGTTACATTTCATTTTGTGAGCAGACTCTTGATTATTTAGCCGAACTTCTTAGGCCTAGCTCCTAGCTCAGTGCCTGTCTTGGAGGTCACAGTGTTTTACTGATTGATAAACAACTGACATCAATTCATGTAGTTTTACATGTTAATGTATAAAAATCTTACTACAACAGCGTGGGATGTTTTAGAAGGTTACGAGTAAGTAAACTAAGATATTTGTGACTAGTGTCTTTAACTTAATTTACTTTCGATCTCTACACCAGACATGTTTGCTACATTGATAAAGGATCTAGTTAAAAGGGCTAAATGCAAAGTACTAAAATTGCATTCGACTATGAGTGAATATTTATAACCAAATTGTTAGGCATGAATTGAAGCCTTTGACGTACTCGACGTTTCCGTGTAGGTAACGTTAGCTTTGCATGTAAACGCGTTATGACCTTGTTCTTGGTAAAATATGCCAGAACATTTACGCTGGAATTATGCATTATGTTGTATCGTTTCAGTATAGTCGAGCTACATGCATCGACTTGTAGTCGTTTTTTTAATGTGCGAAGTGTTTGACTTGGCCCGAGTGACTACCTGCCTGTCTTGACATTTCCTTGTTCACTTATGGTTTAACTCTGCATACGTCGATGCGTCTTGTAGAAATAAATACCAGTTGTCTGCGCAGATATAACTTTTCGTACTTGTCCGTTTACTGGAGATGATTGTGTGCTTATTTCCTTTACCGATGCATGCAAATTTGTAGGCACGATGTAGAAAAAAAGATAGACACTCTAATAGCTACCATCAATAGTTAGTTGTTTTATTGTACTTTCCAGAACCTGCCCTTTTCCGTTGAAAACAAGTGGAGGCTGCTGGGGCTGATGGTGGCCTTCTTTGGCAGTGGGTTTGCCTTTCCCTTCATTGTTGTTCGGCACCAGCTCTTGAAGAAATGAGCAGTTTTTGTGCATTGCACTTGCTGGGTAAGGTTACCTTTCATCACATTTTGTACTTTGTGACAAATGGCTCAATATTACCGCAGTGTTAAAAACCATTAGCAGGGCAATGGAACGTGCCACATGCCTTTGATCCTAAATATTTGCCTGCCGATTGTCATCTTCATAAAATTTGTGAACATATTTCTTGTTTTCAGGTCTCCTGTATTTGAAAATGGTTGTCCTGCAATGAAGATTGTCCTCCTCTTTGTAAATAAAATACAATTAAAATATTAAATGTGATTAGTGTGTTTTTTTTTTTATAGATTTCAAAACTTGAATTTCATTGTGAGACTTGCTCATACACTTTGGTGCATTCATGGTTCTTGCCCCAAAACAGTGTTTAATTTGGAATCTCAAAACAGACAAAAGCCTCAAAATGAAAGTTGTGCTTGTATTATTCTATTTGTTCTCAATAAGCAAGTGTCTTCCTGGTTTTTCAAGTACAAAGTTAGAATTTCTTGTATTACTACATTCTTTGAAGAATAAGCCGTTATATGGATACTAAATTCAATTAAATTTATTTTTATATAGCGCCTTTCGCAACAATGCCTCAAAGCGCTTGAGTCCTGCTGGTGGAACTTCAAGGGATGCTTTTAAAAATAACTCTGCCACATTTATCTATCCACTTGGCAAAGCTGACTTCACTTCTGGGTGTAAATTGCAGAAATAGCTGAGCTGGTGATGAGTTATGAAGGGTTTAAACTTTTTTTTTTTTTTTAAGACTTAAAAATTCTGTAGATGCAGTCAAAATTTTTTACACCTTTCAAAATTTCAAATTCTTGCTTATAGTTACCTGATTAGCTGTAACTATCCATTTTTTCCCTTGCGTTAAACAGAGGACAAGTCGGTGCTGATGCATGTTTGAAAAGCAAAAGTCAAATGGCTCTTTACATCACACCTTACCAAACAGATATAGTGAACCAATGAAGTAATGTTCTTCATCCTAGTGAAATAATGCACACAGACCTGATGCACCCATTTAAGGTAAATGCTGGATTTCGTAAGGTATTGAAAAGAAGTTAAACTAATGCAGCAACATTTTCTTGTAACGAATTTCACAAAAAGTAAATATTTTAAAGCCAAGTCTTTAGGTAGTGCAGTGATGTCGTGTGTATATTGTACATTGCTTGATATTGAGCATCCGTCTTTTTTATAGATAATTTGAAAATTTAATTTTAAAGTGCTCTGAAATATGTAATTTTTGGGTGGATGTAAAAGGTAAGCTATCACACAGGGTGCCAAATCACACTTCATATGTATTCTAAGAAAAATGTGTGCATTTGTTGCCTTTGCTTCAGTATAGCAGTTGATGAATAACCCATTTCAGTTCAATTAAAGTTCCAAAGCCTTGAGCTATCAATATTTGAGAAGAGAGCGAGGATGCAGGGTGGATGTGACCCAGGGATGATTACAAGTTAAGGGATTTTCATGAGCTTTGTGCTATTTTGCCTGCAGTATTTTAGACTGAATGGATGCTTCTAGTTTTTTTAAGCATGCTCACTGCTGTGATTTTTTGTTTTTCAGGTTAAAGTTTTTTGTGGAACGGGGGAAAAAGGCTGAGTGAACAGAGAAATCCCTTTGAATGGAACCATTATCCTGCTAAATTTAGTCTTTTCATACGTAATTAATGTATTTTTCTGCATTTATGATTGACTCATCCATTGAAGTAATTTGCAAACAAGCAGAGCGGCAGGTGGAAAACGCCATTTGATCAGTAGAGGGACATTTAAAAGGTGTTACTGTTTTTGTCAAAGGCTGTTGTATCATTGATCCTGGGGAATTAATTAATTTGTCCATGAAGTGTAGATCTATGTGTTGACAAACCATGTGGTAATTTTCAGCACAATAGTTTTCAGATCGTGTATTACTGGTTGTTGCCAAGAAGCTTTAGATAAACAGAAAGACTTGCAATTTGGAAGCCAGTGGTTTAAATTTACAGAGAACTCTTATGTAATTAGACAAAGCGCTCACTAAATTGCTTCACTTTCTATTTCAATTGGACCAACGTTTGTTATTCCACCTGGTTGAAGAGGAATTTAACAAAAGATAGATTTTTTTTCTTTTGCAGCCAACTTGTACCTCTTGATCAGTTTTTACATTTTAGGTGAATTGATTTAAGGGATTTTGATTTAGTGCTTGGGGGAATTTCCCTGGCGGGCAGCTCTCAGCACACACATTTACTATTCATATATTCTGCAGCACTGCCACAGTGACATTTATGGCATGAAATATCTTCCTAGCATGCAAAAAGCAATGTAGTTGATTATTGTGAGAAAAATATTTTTCCCCTCCCCTGTTGCAGAATATATAGCAGCAATACAAGTTCTAGCAGGAACGGACGATGGCTATAACACGGCTTATGTGTTGCAAGTTTTCCAAAGGTTAAATGAGCTAAAGTGAAGTGACACATTGGTTAGGTAGTGGTGGAACAAGTTGTGGGAATCTGTTGGGATAGGACTGCAGTTGCATTTAAGACATATAAGCACCAACTACTAATAATTATTTTGTTTTACACTATGTTGGCATTAACTGTGTAGTACAGTTCCCAAAACAAGTATATGCAGAATCAGAAATTTTACAGTATGATGCCTATTTCATGGATGATGTCATTACGTCAAGGTCAAGGTGGTTTTTATTACCATTTCAGCTGTATACAGTTGGTACAATGCACATTGAAATGAAACAACATTCCCCCAGGACACCAGGTGCTACATAAAACAACACAAAAGGACAACACAAAACTACTACTAGAATACATGAGGTGCAAAGACAGCAAGTAGTACTATACACAGTGCAAACAACATGAAGTAAACAATGCAGCGCAGTGCCAACACAGTTATATGGAAAGTATACGGTTTGATGAGCTGTGTATGATAATCATACATTGTAACTCTTAGCAAAGCCTTGTCTTCACCATAGTACTGCACTAAGACAGTTGCCTTTGTGTTCCAAACAGACTGAAATCTGCTAGTCTGGCTGCACTGACTGAGATACATAAGATGTATTGGGGCTTGATTGATCATTTTTTTATTAATTTATTTGATACTAATGGAAGATATATGATGGGTATATGATGTTATTTTATCCTTTGATGGCGCTTGAGGTTCAGCTCTCTTTACTTGTTTATCTTGTAGGCTCATCCTTGTAGATAACTCTTCTAACTCATCAGGGAGTGAATTTTCTGTGATGCCCTTGGTGGTTTTCATGACCCACTGCAGGCCATTTTGACCATGTATCTTGCAGAATTTACACCAGACTGTAATGGGGCAGATGAGTAGGCACACAGCTCAGTTAATCCTTTGTAGAAATTCATGACACTCTTACATGGAAATTTGTCTTTGTAAGCATACGTAAGAGGTTCAGTCAGTGCTGGGCTGTCAAAAGTGTAAAAGGTACAGGTCAGATCCCCTGTGATGTGAACTATTTCAAAATTTTCACTCATTTTACCTCTGCCTGATGGATGTACAAGGGTAGGTATGTGTGAACCTTTCTCCTTTGTGTCTTCTACTCAGCCATTGGCTATTTTGTCTTGTTCATGTTTGGGATCAGATTTCAACCTGAACACTACTGCTCTGTTCTTTACCTCCTCCCTGTAGAAAAACTCATCATTGTCTGTAATTAGTCCAAAAACACCGGTGCTGTCAATAAAATTTAGAGTTATACTAAATGGTATATTGAGTTATAGTCTATACTATGGTGCTGACCACATATTTCTGGGGGCTTTAGTACTAAAAGAAGTGCAACAGCTGATATGGTTGAACTGACTGGAACCTCTTTATAAAGAAAAATAGAGTCCATGTGCTTTTAAATAAAGTGTTAAGCTTGGCAGCTATCTGACTGGCGATGATTGTGCTGAATGCTGAGCTGAAATTTACAAGTAGAATTCTTACATAAGTGTCCTTATTTTCCAAGTGGGTGAGAGCTTAGTGGAGAGCAGTGAAAATCGCATCCTCTCTGAACTTTTGGGTATAGAATGCAAGCTGATGTGGATCCTTATCTGCCAGGATGGTGTTTGAGAATGTTTATGATGGAGATGAATGGTACTGGATAATACTTGTTGAGGCAACACACCGCAGACTTATTAGGTACTGGGACTGTGATGTCTGTATAGTAAGTGGGCACAATTACTTGCGAGAGAGGTGTGTTGAGAATATGGGCAAGCACATCTGCAAGATGATTGGCAGAGGATTATAGTGCTTAGCCAGGGATGTTATAAGGAGCAGCAGATTTACTCCCACTCACTTGAAGTCCTCGTCGCTCTCCTGGCTGGCAGATCCTCTGGGGGGCAGGGAGTAGGTAGGTTTAATATTTGGTTTTCTGTTAAGGAAATCAGAGCAAGTATAGAATGTGTTGAGCTTGTCTGGCAGAGAGGTTTCACAGTACATTACATGCATGCTCTTCCCTTTATAGCCAATGATGGTTTGTACTGCTTGCCGCATGTTCTTGGGCTTGTAGCTGTTACCCTGCAGTTTCAGCGACTACGGTTCCTTGAAACCTGCTTTCGCACTCTAACTGCCAATCATTGATGCAATATGTACACCCCATTGTCAGCTTATCTGAATACAGCATTGTTGTCACTCGCTACATCATCATGCATTGGCAGATGCAGGTTGTGAGTGTCAAGGCATATAATTTAATGTTTGTGTGAGAATCTCTGGAGAACTGCTTTTTCTCCACCAGTCCATAACATTATGGTCTCTCCTGATGATTTTACCTCTTTTGACCCATCAGAAGAAGCAGGGCAATGTGGCTTGTCGGAGAAGTCTCAGGGGTAGAGCACCAGGTGGGGAGGTAGAAGTCCCTCCCCATCCCTAGTTCAAATCCCACCCCAGCCAGGTGTGTCTTTGAGCAAGACACTCAGCGCTAGCTCAGTTTCACCCAGGGGGATGGGTGAAATGCAGAGGACAAATTTCATTGTGACATGTATGTGCACCATGTATATGTATGCAATGACAATAAAAGCTGATTATTTTTATTTATTGTAATCAGTGGTGATCATCACTACCAGTGAATTCACTCCAAAAATAAAAGGGCTACATTACTAGTGCTAGGTCAGTAGCACACTTAGTGCAATCATTCAGTAAGCATTGCAAATGTAAACACAAGGTGTATATTCAACATTTTTGCCAGTGCTGTCCTCTCAAAGGCATACAAAATTAAACCAATGTGTATTAATGTCTTTTTTTGCTTGATTTTAAGGGAAGTAATGTTCAATAATAATATAGAAAACATAAGTCAGATATCTAAATTTTCTGATGCACTTGCAAATCTGTTACATTATTAATTTCTTAATCTTACAGCTGCTTTGACTTAATATTGCAGGGCCGTCAGGAGGCTTATTCTGTAACACAAAAGCACGAGGCAGAATATACCATCCTTCCCTACACACACAGACACACAAGGCACAATGAAAACATTTGAAGTGACCTGGTTAACCTTAAGTTGTGTGAGAAAGTCCTAGTATCCAGAGTAAAATCACGCATACATGGAAGGAGTTTGCAGACTATCACACTGTTAAGAGCAGGATTATAACCTGCAACCCTTGGAGATGTCAGGCAAGAGCACAATGAGCCACTGCACTACCCAGTATTATTATTATTATGTGCCGGTGTTGTAATTGGGTTTGTTGATTAACAATTGTTCCGTATGGGTTAAATCTTATTTGTCTGTGTTGCACATAATGCTGTTGACTGGGTGGACATGTTTCTGAGAACAGAGTTTTTGGAAATGATTCTAAACTGGCAGAGTGGTCTTCCTGTCCAGTGAGCAATGTGCACTGCAAATTTCCCTGCCGTTACATTTTCGTGAAATAAAGTACAGCCAGTATTAAGGGCCTTGATGACAAAATTGTCCCTGTTATCTAATTTTCCCTCTATTTTTTTTAATTGGCACTTTCGTTTCTCAGATCTCTGCAGCATTTTGACGTAAAGACCAATTAAAGTCAATGTCGCCATCTGGACGACATCCAGCCTGCAATGCAGCTGTGGTAACTTTTGAAAAGTAAATGAGTACATTTACTGGGGGATGTCAAGGTAATGAGCCCTTTATATAGCAAGCAAGAGTACATCATTTATTAGCAACTGCTCAGACAGGCCTCTGAATGGCCTGTTAAGGAGTCTGAAAAAAGGACGAAGAAATTCATTAGTGGGACTTCTGTTGAAGTTCATCATCTTTGGTGTTGTGATTTTGTTTTTAGTTTTCTTCAAACGGCACTCTTCTTTCAAAGATGCAGTGGTTTTGTGAGGTTTATGGCTAGGATGTATGCAACAGCATCACAGTTTGGCAGAGGTTTCCACTAATAGCATTTTTATGTTACAAAACCTGGACCTGCCACTTGCATGTTTCTTCAGTTGTGCTATGAAAACATGGAGGACTGTAGATCAGTGTTTCTCATTCCACGGCCTGCCAAATTTTATTGGCAGCTCCTGCTCGCATACTGTCCCTTGATTTTTCTCAACCAACACGGCTCTCTTGAAGAGATTGTGAGAAACACTGGTCTAGTTGATGGGGAAGTTGCTTATCGGAAATTGTTTGGAATAGATTTTGTCTGACATGCAAGTTACCAAAAAAATATCGATTTTTACTGCAGTAATACAGCAAATTATCAACATACTTGGCAAATTGCATTATAAAATTACACAATCTGCAGTATCTACATTGTTTAAAAATATATAACCTGTGTTCTATGTCTATAATAAAAAAAATTATAATGATATATTTAAGATGTAAATTTCTTGACTTATACACAAGTGTACACTGTAATAAGTCAAATTACTTAATCATCCTTGCAGTATTATTTAAGGTGCTACAACATGTTTAATTTTATACAACCTAAATTTGGTGGTATTTGTTTTATTATTTAACCAGACACCTGACAGTGCCTTTGTACATCAGTTTTTTAAAATGTTATTTACAGCAAAAATTTGTAAAATGAAGCATCCCAGGGGAGTTTTATTGTAATGCAAAGCATCTGTACTGTACTGCAGTCTCTGACATTCACTCTGACCTAATTTAGCATACAGAACAGTAAGTATTTAAATAATGTAATACTTTTTTCTGGTCGACTAAGAGATCGCAGCTGTCCCTTGGAGACATGCTCTCTGAAGTTAGGAGATGTTTTAAACCTGTAGCTCAAGCTGTAAATGTTTTGGATAATGAAACTATTGAGATGCTGAAAGGGATTTCTCTTACCACAGATATGAAGATGGTTCAATAAGACATACAAAATGAAATAATTGAACAATTGCATCAGCCAAAAAACTTGGATTGAAAACAAGAGATACAAGCATACGAAAAGTCAAAATTTAAGCTCAGTCAACTGAACACATTTCAACCAATGAACCAGAGCGGAACAAGTCAATTATCGACATGCTCCTTTCAAAACAATACCTGCCTGCTGTTCATGACCTGGCTAAAGTTAGTGTGCTGACTAATTTGTACCTGAGGCTGGAAACACGAGATGTCTGTGCTGTTTGCAACAATGTTACATGTATTATCACACATTAATTATTGTGCAAATATGTTGTATGGCATCGTAATCTGCAAAGTATTATTTAAAGTCACCTATGTGATATAAAGTATTTGTACAATGTTACCATTTCCTTGCCTGTTTTATGTGCTCATTTTTCTGCAGAGTGCCTTAAATATAGCAATAGACATTACATGGCAATTAGGCCAGACAAAGCACTGGTTAATATTTATATTAAATAGAAAGTGAAAATAGCTGAATATATATATATACACAGTGGAGATCAAAATTAGAGAACAACGTACAATTTCCTAAATTTCACTGCTTCAGTCACTGCTTAGTCCTATTTGAAATGATCTAAAGAGGAGTAAAAGAGCAGTTTTAAGCATATTTCACGAGTTACATATAATTTGAAGCACAGAATAAAAAAACTTCAAAGAGATTTGAAAAAGAACACTGATCAAAATTAGAGAACACTTTCAAATACTTCCCAATTATTGGTGTTAATCTGGCACCTGGTGCTAATTTCTTTAATTATCTGACAAACTCTATTTAACTGGCAGCCTAATTTTCCAGTTTTCACTGACTTCGCAAAATGGTGAGATGTTCTAAAGTGACTGAAACCCTCTGGCAGCAGATTGACTAGATGAAGGCCAAAGGGATGACCCTTTCAGCCATAGCAAGAGAAGTTGGTCATTCCAAGTGTGTGATTTGTAGAATATTGCATCTTTACAATGTCACAAACTCATTCAAGTCCCCCAAGAGGGGTGGTCGTCCACGAAAGACAAATGCAAGAGAGGACAGGATAATGCGGAGAATCTCAATGGGCAATTGGTTCAACACTGCAGCTGGGACTGCTCGCCAGTGCAGTGCTGAACAGAGCAAGGATCTGTCTCATCATACAGTGTCTCGACGTTTAAGAGAATTTGGACTGAAAGCCCACTCTGCAGTGACCAAACCTCTCATTAGCAGAAAGAATCAAAAGGCTAGACTAACCTTTGCTGAGGAGCATGTTGTGTGGACAGAGGAGAACTTGTCCAAAGTTCACTTTAGTGATGAAAGCAAGTTTAATTTATTTGGGTCTGATGGGAAACATTATGTTTGTCGTCAAACTGGGGAAAGACTGAACCCAAAGTGTGTAAAGAAGTCAGTGAAAGGTGGAGTGGGAAGCGTCATGGTTTGGGGGATGTTTTCTGCAGCAGGAGTTGGGCCTCTTATACAGCTACATGGCAGAGTGAGTGCAAATGTTTATCAGACCCTTCTTCAACAACATGTGGTTCTTTCCCTGCGTTCATCACTCAATCAGCCAACGATTTCCATGCATGACAGTGCCACCTGTCACACAGCAAAACATGTAAAATGGGTAAAGCAGTTCCTGGAAGCTGAAAACATTGAAACAATGAAATGGCCAGCCCAGAGTCTTGATCTAATCCCAATAGAAAATCTCTGAAAAATCCTTGGCTACAAAGTTATGGCCAAGAAACTTACTACAGTCACCGAACTGTGGAAGAGACTGGAAGAAGAGTGGACCAAAAGCACACCAGAGCAGTGTGAGAGACTAGTGATGTCCTGCGGCCGCAGATGTGCTGAAGTCATTCAAAGCAAGGGCCTGAACACTTCCTACTAATTGTTGACTGTTCTAATTTTCAGAAATATTTGTTGTAATCTTTTTCCATGCTACAGTTATGCTGTTCTCTAATTTTAATCATTGTGTTTTCTACAAAAGAAAGGTTTTTTTGTTGAAGTGCCTTGGTTATTTTGTAAAACACTGTTCTATTAGCATGGTATAGCCACAACAAAAATTCCTTCAAATGTTGAGCAATGAAGATTACATTATTTCTGAAAAAATCAAGTGTTCATAAATTCTCTAATTTTGATCTCCACTATGTATATGTAAATATATAGCAATCAACCTTTAAAGTGCATGAATATATCAGGTGAACCCTCCTTTCTTTCCCACTGAAATGGGGACAGCTCTGTCAGGACCCACCCATGCACTGTCTGCATAATGTTACTAGACAAGTAAATTTTTCTGCTCAGATAAGGAGTCAACAATCCTGCATGGGTAACCAATGAGATATGGGATCTTCACTGTTGCAGATTCAAACTCCTCTGTGTATTATTATAATGGCAGAGAGAGTTGTCTTTGTGGTACTTGATCATTCATTGATAGCAGTTCTTCCCCATTCACCTGTTAGTATAAGATGACTGTATGCAGTATGTACTGCTGAGTAATGTTGAGCTTGACATTAATTTAGTTATTTAGAAGTATAGGCTTAGCTTGATATTACTGCCTTACATTATTTATCTGAAGTTTTAATGGGGCATTGGATTGGACAGCATTAATTACCTTTTGTGTGTGTGTGTGTGCGTGCGTGCATGCGTTCATGCATGCACGTGCATGTCTGTGTGTCCTGTGATGGGTGGGCACCCTGTTCAGGATGAACCCTGCCTTGAGCACTAGGCTACCTGCATCTCTGAGGACAATAGGCCTTTATAGAAAGTCTGTAGGGATGGATGTGGAGTTAGGCATGTAGCTGTATCAGTAGTGTCTTCCTCTTTAAACTGTTTGATTTGTAGTTGACTCATAGAATATAAGATTGTCTTTGTGTTTCACCTTGTGACTTAACCACTCAAAGCCATGAATAATGTTAGAGCTTTGTATTGAATGGGTCATCAGTTTTTCATCAGTTTTTCTTTTCCTTTTTTTTTTCCTAGTTATGTTTTAAATAACTGCATGGGATGGTAATAAATACATGTGTTAATAATAAACTGCAGAGAACAGGTTGGTATGGAAAAAGATGATCTGCTGTGGCGACCCCTAGAGGGAGCAGCTGAAAGAGGAATAATAATAATAATAATAATAATAGTAAAAGAAAATATTTAGTTTGAGACTTTTTAAATGAACAGCAGTGAGGACATAGAGAAATTATAACAGGCTATGCAATCCCAGACCCTCAGCCCTAGTGTCAGTCAAATATTTTGTTTGTTCCCATTAGCTGAGCAAGTTAATTACATTCTCTGCCAGGTTTTAAATCATCAGCAGTAGCAGCAGCTTTGATCCAACTCAGAATACACACAGAAGTCTGTGCTACAGAACTAGCATAAAAGGGCTCTATATGTCCACTGTAATGAGCCTACGATATGGGTGACATCATCCACTGGAGAGAGGAGAGGAGCCAGCCACTGCAGGCTTACTTAACATCTTCATCTGGAAGTCATTTTCTCCTAATACAAATTGGTACCCTTTATTAAAAAGGAATTCCTCCCAAGATTACATTGACATCACTACGTCCATCATCAGACGATGTTCTGCACATCTAAAGGAGACACAATAGCTTGCAAATTAAACACATATCTTCCAGAAATTAATATATATAATAACTATCTCAGCTATTACAATAAAGAGAAATTGTGTGTCTGCAAAGAATAAAATTTGCACACTGGGTATAGTTTCATCATTGCCAATAACTATATCAGCAAATATTACATCTGACTGTGTTCTGCAAACATATACATTTTAAACAAACTGTCTTTATCTGTGGTATTCACCCTAAAAAGCCTTTCAGCTATTTTCAGTTTCTAATCTCCAAACCTTTGATTGGTTGTGTATATCAGAAGTGGCCTCATTTCAGGTACAGGCCGTAGTGTACAAGATTAGGAAATATTATTGGAGAATATGATTGCTGGTTAAATTAAAGTCTATTTAATTCCACTTTGAACAGAGATAATTATTTGCTGAGATTTCGTAATTGTGAGCAATATGGGCAGTGGAGATGGTGATGTTGTCCAATGCTTTGTTAACTAGACTTTCTATAACCCGTCTTTATTTTGTGTGGAAAAAATATAGTAACATGCTATGCAATGAAAAGATACATGGTAATGTATATCATTGCAAAATAGATTTTTGGGAATTATATGACAATACCAGTTGTTGGTTATTGGGATACACAACACAGTATTAAATGAAAATATGCACTTGATAAGACGTGTCATAATTATTAATGCAGGTCACACAACAAGCCTGCTTGTCAAATAATTACACAAGAACGTTTGTATAACTAATGCTAGTGATAGAGCTCAAGAGGCATCAATATTTCTCTAAGCTAAATATAAAATACTGCTAAACAAATTAATGTATCATGGTTACTAATGGGTAAATATTGAAATTTAACTATTAGTAAATATATTATTTGAAAAAAAATGGATTCTGTAATTCTCCTTAACATTCTAAATGGCTTCTATTTTTACCTCAATTTCATATGAGGTAAAAATAGAAGCCATATAGAATGGTAAGCATCAAAGCTGTTTCTTCTTTCATTGTGATACAGTCCCACCTTATTTGAAATACAACTGTTCATAGAACCAAGAAAAAAAAAAATAAAAAATATATATATATATATATATACACTGCTCAAAAAAATTAAAGGAACACTTTGAAAACACATCAGATCTCAATGGGAA